>JAUEKZ010216312.1:0-22575 GCA_031471865.1 Melibe leonina
CCCCCCCCCCCCCCCCCCCCCCCCCCCCCCCCCCCCCCCCCCCCCCCCCCCCCCCCCCCCCCCCCCCCCCCGGTTTACACGCCAGGTTAGGGCTTCTTTCTTATGTTTTAAAGGGCATTTTATTGGTCGTAAATAAAGCAGACACACTGGCCGTGCTCTCACAACCTCTAACCGCTCAGTCATACATTTTCTTCTAACAATGACGATCAAAGGCGAACTTGACCATTCCAACCCCATTGCTCTCTAACAGCTAATTCATGGGGGGCAGGGTTTTATCGTGTATTGTTGATAATCATTTGCCTCCTGTTTTTTAAATTCAAATATACTTAAATATGTATATAATCGAAAAAAAACAAGAAAAAAAAACCATTATATATTGCAACTTTGAATGAAAATAAAAAATATATAAATTATTCTTCCCTCTATATAAAAATCAAAATAATCATTTGCCTCCTTTTTTTTTATTCAAATATACCTAAATATGTATATAATCGGAAAAAAAACAAGAAAAAAAAACATTATATATTGCAACTTTGAATGAAAATAAAAAATATATAAATTATTCTTCTATGAAGAGAATCATATGGCCAAATCAGAGATTTAAATGGTCGACATGTAAACCATAATGATACACATTTCTATCCCCAGCCAGCTTGCATTTGAGTGAGCGCATGCACATCACCATGACCACTTGAGATCACAGTATGGCTAGTGGCTATCACATGCTGGTCACAGTGCACCTGACAGATGAGGGTTAATGCATATCTGATTAACTCAGATAACATTCATTTTAAATCTTTGAGTTAAAGTTTCCATAAATTCAAACAAAGTTGTAATAGTGACTGATTATATGACAAGCATGAGGCTAAACATTCATATTTTTAAAGTGCATTGAGCTTAACATGCATTGAGCATGACAACGTTGTGATAATGTGCTATAAAAGAGTTATTATTATTATTATTAACATGATGTTAGTGTGACAAAAGGTTTGTTTCAGCAAAAATTCAACAATATTTCTTAGGCTCATACATTTTTTTTGTCCTTCCAAAAATTGTGACAATATAGTTACAAAAAAAGTTTACTGGCAAGATACTAATAGATTTCTTCTATTATAAAAGGATTGAAAAGACCATTATCATAGTTAATGACATTTAACCCTTTCACAGCTGGATCCAATTCTAACAAAACCGAATATGCAAAATTTTCAAGATTTACGTGTTCTTGTAATAAATAACATTTAAGTGGACTGACATATGCCATATGAGAAGAGGAAAAACTTGAAGATTTTGATGTCTCTAGTCAGTTGTTTTGGAAATAACCTAAGCAGTGAAAGAGATAAAACAAAAAAGAAAGTCATAGGCCAAAAAAAACACCAAAAAACACTCATTTAATATTGTGTGCATATATACTCTCATCCACCATATTTCTTAGAGTGATTTAGCTGTTAAAATGCTGTTAATCACCTACCGACAAAGAATTAGACATGTTTTTTCTGTCACTCCTTTTTCACTTAAGTATATGGACTCAGTCACATAGTAAATAAATATGAGGACTTGCAGAGGAGAGATAATGTTAAAAGTAACGTATGTACTCACGTATTGCGTCTACGAATTTTGAGTACATATGAAATGGAAAGACTGGCTCTTTTAGTTCTCGGAAGAATAATTTAAGCGCTCCAGTCAGAACGTGTACATCCCATTGCTCATCATACAGGTTGTAGGTGTCATCTGTTTCAAAATAATGGTAAGCAAAGACACTGTAAGAGCTATAAAAGATAAAAAGGTTCATGCATTTTAATACTGTTAACAACAGGTTCAAAAATGAATATTTCAAAAGGAAAAAAAACTCCATCACAAATCTTTTCCAGTAAGATTTTTAAAAAGTCATGTCAAAATGATTTTTAAGGAAAATGAAAATGTACCTTTGTCCACTGCACAGCGCAATTTTTGGATCTGCGCCATATTCCCGCTGACTCTATACAATCCATCCTGCTTCACACCTGGGCAGAAAAATAAAAAACTAAGTACATGATTCAACAACACTTTAAATCCAAGCAGAGTAATAGACATATTTATCTCACACACTAAGTTTTAAGTGCATACAGTTTTAAAATCCTTCATGGCTTGATTTATGCTCAAAAGAAGGTTTCAAACTTTCTTAAAACACAGAGTCTGTTTTGCCTTTTATCAAGTAAGGTAACAGGTGCTAAAATTATGAAAGACATTTATTGGTAACATTCCAATTAACATGAGCTATTGGAGAAGAAAGTCAGTCTGTGTTACCTCTGGCCTCCACAGCCTCAATACAAATGTGAACAAACTTTGGCACAGCACCCTTTTCTCTGTCACATAACTCACTCAACCGAGAGCCAAATACTGAATCTGTGGATGAGGTAAAACCATGTGAAGGAATAACTTGATCAGATACTTTGTGTAAATCTACCAATTCAACTTAGACTACTGGACTAATTTGGAAGAAGTAAAATTCTCCTCAATTAATTAAGAGTCTTCTTATTTCAAACTTGTCTTTATTTGTGTCTCACTACTCATTATCTGATAGTCGGGTAATGTGATAGAGGATCAAAATAGGAAATACAGAACAAATCCTTAGTAAAGCATCAAAGGGAAAGTCTAGAGCTTAAGGACATTTTTAAAAAAAATCAAAAGTCTTGATTAATTGAAACATCATGCTTGATAAATTTCAGGCAAACAAAAATTCAATAACAAGACAACATGCTATTATAGGTTAAATTCGTACCTTTGATAATACCTTGCTTTACCAACTCTTCTTTCGAAGGCCTGCCACTTATGAAATTGCGTAATTTTGCCCTGAGACCAACAATATTTTTATTTCTATCCAAAGCTTGAGCATTTGCACTTTCGTCTGCTGATATGCTTCTTGACAAACCTGAAGAATAAAATTGTAACCAAAATATACAATGATAAACGACTAAAATTTTCAACAATAGAAATAAGTAAACAAAATAAAAAGGAATAGGTGAGCATGCTATAAAAACACATAAGCTTACATATCCAAAACCAACTCAAGGGCATAATGAACATATTTCTAACTTCAAATAAATAATTGCAGATTAATGTTCCTTTCATAATGCTGTACAGCTAAGGTTTATGAAATACCATAATCCTACAACCATTTTCCTGAAAGACTGTGTGCTTGCTTGATAAAATATTGATCACAGATAATAATATAACATTCAAACCTCCTTTTTCCTCAAGCTCTTTTGCACCAGAGTCATCAGGCTGTAAATAAAATCAGATATATTTTTGTAATAATTTTAAATCATTAAAAAGGAAAAAGCATATCTATCTAAAAAATAAGCAGATCATAAAAGCAAAAGGTCATGCTTGACATTACCTGCAACGTCCTTAACAAAAAATATTTTAAAAATATGTTGCCGTAAATATAAGTTTTGCATGAAAAGATTGATAATTGTCACAATTAAAAAATGAATAGGAAACAAGAAGCAATAGATTCCAATAATTTTAGAAGCATTAACTCATATAAAATTGTTGTATCAAACCATTTAAAAAGAATTTTTACTTTTCTTAACGACAAACACAATATCCCAAGTTTAAAATAAGTAAAAATGATGATTGAGATGCTTTTTTTCTTTCATCATCTTTTCACAATGAAAACAACTATAGGAATTGTCATACTTACAGATATATCATTAGCTACAAGCTTCATGCGTGTGAACCACTCACGAATTGTTTTCTCATTGTCTGAGTTAAACAGATAGTAGCCACCAGACAGCACAGATAGCTTTGGAAAAAAAAATTGATCAAAAGAATCAAGCAGCTGTGTCATGGATGAAGCAAAAAAAAGATGTGTTCATAATTTTTTTGTTAAACATGTATGTGTAGATCCTAGGATGAACTCAATTTTACAATTATTTCTAACATAAAATCGGTAAGACAATCACACTGATTAGAAAATACAAAGAAACCCACATACATTTCAACTTTTAATACACTTGAATTGGTTCTCAAAGAAACAAAAATTACTCTTCGTGAAATAATAAATTTGCCCGCTCCAGGAATGAGCTTTCTGATGGTTTATATTTTCATGAAGACAGATTTTAGACTGATTTAGTAAATAGAGGGTCTAAATCTTGACAAGAATGTGAGGAAAAGTAGACTGAATATGGGACAATATTTTTTTTAGCTCCTTCTGGGAATAATTTTCTTTAAACTTTTATTTCTTCCACTTTTTACATCATTTCTAGCTCTTAAATGATGTTTGAGTGATTGATTATCATAGTCTATTTTTCTACAAACTTATAAAACTTGTAAGTCTTTATTTTTGCAAAGGGATTCTAGGAGGTAAATAATTAAAAAATGAATACATTGAATAGACCATAACATGACCGGCCAGCATTTCTTTTAGACTGGGGAAAAAAAACCAACCAAGATCGATGAAGTATAGGGTTGAGGCGGATGCATCTTGGATGTTGGCAGAGAAGAGATAAGTATCCATGCTGCATTCCTGGGTACTGGCATGTAAAAGGGGGAAAAACACTTCTAAGAGGACTATTGAAATAAACAGATTTTAAAGTGTTTCAGTCTTACAAGAATAGTGTTTTTCTTGGAGGTGACCTCCTTGGGCGGACTAAGGGTGACGTGAGCCCCTTGTAAACTGATGACTCCATCTGGTCGTCCAAATGGTGAGCCAGGCTTTTGAGAAGCTGCTTTTTGATCTTTGTAGAATACCAAGTTTGAGCCTTGTAACACCACAAATATCTGACTCCAGTTTTTTCTATGGAATGAATAATAAATTTGATGACATAATACAAATATAATTACAAAAAGCTTGGGTTGAAATTATCAATTTTATTATGAGAGTGAGAGTGAGAGTGAGAGTGAGAAAGAGAGAGAGAGAGAGAGAGAGAGAGAAACTAAGAAACGTAGAAGCTAGTGGCTTGTACTTATAATACAAGATATATAAAAAGTAAGTTCTTTAGAGCCCAATGGAAAAGACGCTGATCTATCACACATTATTTTCCTCAGCCCAAATTGTGGAATGTTACCCATTTTAAGGTGAGGCAATTTGAGTGCCACTGGTAAAAATATGTGCTATGTCGCTACCAGTTCAGCCACCATGCCTCCAACTCTTAAGATATAAAAGGAAAGCAGATATAAATACTAACACTTTCATTATAGTTTTTCACCCATTAACTACATGAGCAGAAAATAACAATCGGACTTACTTGGACTTTTTCTTGCCCCCTCCGAGATCAGTGATCTTAGTTCGATTGAGGTAGCTACGATACTCCTCCTAATATTAAAACAAAAAATATAAAAACTTAATAGACCTAACAGAAGTTATAGAGATTTACATTTGTTACAAAAAATTGATCTTTTTTAAAGTTCTTAACAGTTTGTTTTTAAAAACATATGTAAGGGTCACCCAGTTACAATTATGATAAAAAAGTAGTTTTTCTATATTCTAATGCAGCTACACCTTTTCCAAGTCTGCAGCAAGAAAAAGAAATAAAGTTCTAGATTAGAGTTACAGTTTAGCCTAAATAGTGTTGATCTAACAACTTCAGTCAACAAGCATTAAAAAAACCCTCACAACAAACAAAAACAAACCGTATAGCACAAGAAAGATTGTGCTTCAGTATTTTGGCAATTTAATTTTCTTACTCTCTTCTTTTCTCTTCCCTCCTTTTTTTCAAATTAAAAATTGAGATCTAGAGATATACTACGATAAAAAAAAATAAAAAAAAGGTTCATGCCTTACAGATTTAAAAAAAAAAAGAAGAATTTAATCCCATTGGTGATTCATTTGAAATGAATAAATTATAAATAATAGAATTTTTTGACATATCGTGAGCCTGGACTTCCCAGAAAATATTCACATTCAATAGAAGTTTCAAAAATGAAGCAAGACATAAGAAAGTGTTTTCAAATTAAATAACTTCAGATTGACTTTAAATATCAGTAAAAAAAAAAAATTGAAAATAAATTGTATTTTCAAATAGAAACCAACAAAGGTTGAATAAATGCAAAAGCATTGAGATTTCTTATTGTTCAAAAATTATTGAGAGAAAAAGTTGGCAAGTGAAGTATGTTGTCTTGGCACCAAGAATGTATGCCTTGTAATGGCTCGGGGCTCAAACCCAGAGCATTGGGTTGCCACTTCGCCTTGACGGTACAAAATGCAATATTTCACGAAATTCAATTCTTAAAATCCCACTTATCTCATGGCAAATTAAACAGCAAACATTTTTTCCTAGAAACCCTTCTAGAAATTCATTTCTAGAGAAAATTTATCTTTTGTGAGATAAAAATGTTATAATGTGATTCATAGATGTGCTTTACAATTCACAAATTTCCCCTTAAAACTACACAAACTTTGGGCAAAATACTTTTAACCTGTTTTTTATTCAAAGCGAAGAATTTATACAGGCAATTTCATGCATTTAATTAATCCTTCAGAACATAACTTTACAAAAAAATGACAAGCAACAATCATGTTTGCACCTTCAGAACATAACTTTAAAAAAATTGACAAGCAATAATCATGTTTTGTACTTACATTGTTTAAAAATAATATATTCTGAAAAGTAGTCAAAGCCAGATTTCATTTGTATGTTCAGTCGAACCACTAACGACAGTTTTATGTGAAAATATAGAGGTTATTTTGCTGTAAGATTACATATCAGCATTAAATTTTTACAATTTTATTGATCCCCATCCAATGATTCAGATTTAAAAGAGAGTTAATTATCTAAAAAAACACGTAAATCTGATAATTTAATTACCCTAATAGTACTGAGATCATATACCAACACACACAACACATTAAACATCTTAATACAAAGCAACCATAAAAAGTTTGATAAAAAACAAAAACAAATTTATTCTTGACATCGAAAGATTAAAAGTACAAATCAACACGGATCACAATAGAGATTAAAGTAGCAATATAGCAATGGAATATTTGTTTAAAGCCTCCTTACATCATTTCCTTGTAAAGATCCCGCTGAGCCTGATGGTGTAAGATTAGGGGGCTGAGGTGATGATGACAAACTGCCACTTCGCTCCTGAAACAGAACACAACAACTCTTTGAAACATGCCTTTCCTCCTCTTTTTTTTCTTCCTTTTTTCATGTCTCCTGCAGAACTTCCAAATTAGATACCAATTCAGGAGAAAAAATGGTGGGGGAGAATTACTTGAACCCAAAAGAAATCAGTGAGCAGAAAGTATCAGGTCTACTTAAATCACACAAAGTCAAGCTCATTCACTGTCTTCTCTATGAAATAGACAATATAAAAAATGATACTCTGAAAAGAAGCCATCAGAATTTATTTCTATCCCTGGGAAGACATCAGCCCTCTGACAATCAAACCTGCTGTTTTCATATCTCCTTTTCTGCTTATCACCATGCAGGTGAATAAATTTTTTTTGGAGTAAATAAATCTCAAATTTCCAAAAGTCAACGCAGGCATGGATTCTGCTTGAATTTAGAATTTCTTATGTTTCTGTTTTAATTTTAAACAATAAAAATTAAATTATCACAAGCCAATAGTATCTCTATTCTCACTATATTATTCAAAGCCATTTTGATTCTCATGCCTTTTTGAAAACTTGAAATATTCAGTGACATCATACAAAACTTGAAATAATATTATGGGCATTTTGCTGGCAAAAATCATTTCAAAACAGCCAAATGCACAAAATACCTAGGTGTAAGTTAGTAAAAGCAGAAGAAAAACTTGGTTATCAGCTTTTAAGTCAAACTAAATCTAATTGAAAATCAAACAAACAGTAAGGAAAAGATAAGAAAGAAGAGAGAGACAAGTTTAAAAAAGAAAATTCAGAAGAAAAAAAACAGAATAAGGAAAAGAAGATAGATGACAGTTATTGAGAGATATTTATGATAAACTTGACCCCAAAAGAGACTAACAGTTATACTGGGAGCGACTGGTGCAGGGCGAGCGACAGTAAAATTTGCAGGAAGAGTAGATGCCTTGCTGCAGTTACTGGCAGTAGACTCGAGAAGTCCATAAGTTGACAGGGCTTTAGTGGCACGTGATGAGGGGTCCCCGAAAGTGCTCATACGGTGACCCTGTGACTCCCAACTTACATCTCTGGGCTGCCAAAATGAATAGGGGTGAAGTAAGTCAGACCAGTGGAAAAGAGATAAAAGTGAAGGGTTAGTTCCTTGACCAAAAAAGATGAAAAAAAGGTGGAATTAATGTAATGCTCAGGGGTTAAAAAAAGGGAAAAAGAGAAATTCTTGTTAAAATGTCTATTGTGTCATTCCAACTATTAACTATGAAAGTTAATAATCTAATGCATGCTTGAGCATTCAAATGCCAAATATATATGAACTTGTTTTAGGGGTTAATCATTCTTGTTAAATTCCTTTTAGAACAAACAGGGTTGCATATCACACTGATCAACAAAGTTCCAATGACAATCTTGTATTTAGAGGGTTTTTTTTTTTAAACCACCACATACCCATCATTTTTGTACAATTAATATTGGTAAAGGATTGGTGCATTCTAAGGGATGTTGGGTGTGAGAAATTTACTTCTAGTAAGTAAAACAACAATCTTATCAATTTCACTTGAATGTCTATGATATCATAGTAACCAATTGAAAGGAGGAGAACAAGTATTTAAACCAAAAAGTGGTAATCCAAAAAAGTGATAAATCTAAGAGAATCTGAAGTTTTGTTTTTTTCCTAATCTAATGTTAAGAAACTTGAAAATCCAAAGGCCTACCCCATATCACCATTAAACAGAAAAAATTGGCCTCCAGTTTGTTGAAAGAGAATCAGATTGACATTTAAAAAAATAATAAAAAATTGAAGTCCAGCTTGTGATTACCAGAATCTTTAAAGAACAAATATCAATAAAATTCTAACTTCCATTCAATAATAACTAAACATCTAAACAACTTTGCACAGTTCATAAAAAGATATTTGAAAAACATTTGATCTCTTGACATTTCTCTTTTTTTTTGCCACTTAATTGATTAAACCAAAACAGATACTAAGTCCCTTAAATCAATGTTTAAACATTAAATATTAAAAGTCATTTCCACAGCAGATATTCGGTTCTCTATTCAGTTACTATGCCGATCAACACACTCCTTACATTCATACATGAATAAAAACTCTTGCTTTAATGTTGGTAACAAATCTTCCCTCATTTCACATCATCCACTGAATCGAATTTAAGTCATTTGAGGTCTATTCAGTGTGGGAAATAGGAAACAGGAAGGAAAGGATTTTAAAGTAACAATAAATTCATGTTTTTTTAAGTGTTTGGTGGCAGGTCTTCCTATCAGTATCTATTTCTGAAGCTAATATATGGTAATCATAAGGCTTATTCTATGTTTAAGTTCATGTAATCATTATTTTCATTTTGTTCATCTTCATTGAGCCAATTTAATGTTCAAATTATGGCACAGATGCTCTTTTACTTTTGTTCTCTGAAAGCTCTTCTGACATTTTCTTTTCACTTTGTCCTGTTAACTCAGAAATCATTATCACTACAGTCGTCAGACTTTTTTCACCAACATTTCATTGCTGTGTATGATGTATATTATCTAACATATGCTTTAGACTTCTTTCACAGAATTTCTGTTCAAACAATAAACCTGACAGCCATTCTCATCTAAAAGTTGTCAATTTTGACACAGAACTACTTTTGTGCCCAGCATGTACTGCATTTATAAATGCTTGCCAGCGGGATAACATTTTGGTAAAAGTTTTCTATTCTTCCTTCCTTTACATAGCGGTTAACATTTTGAACACCCCATGACTTATGAATTTCAAAGCAAGTTTATAAAAAGAGTTATTCTGATCAGACATTTTTTTAAACTGTTTCTTTCAAACGACTTTCATGTATAACACGAACAAAAACAAACCCCCAAAATACCCCTCCAAAACATTCCAAAATAACAAAATCAACCAACGAAAAAGTAAAATCCAGACTTAAAAACCATAAAAAATAGTAACTCATGACATCAAATTCAACATAAAGGAGAATAGCAAAATACAAAATATTCATTAACAACAAAACAAAACAAAAAAAATAAAACCAAAAATTAAAACATCACAAAAAGAAGGTACATGGTGGGTTTTTCTGTCTTCATTAACTGCTGTAAGGTTGGTTTGCCTATGATATAACTTTTGCATTTTTATTAGAAATATTTGCAAAATGAAACCTGTGTGGTTAAAACATAAAGGAAACCGTCTAGAATGAGATAATCTTTAAAGAATGTGAGCCATTAAATCATTACAAATAAAACTTTTCTTTTTCATCTGATGAAAACATGAAACTCATTTTGTGCAGAATATTATATTTTGGAAAACAGTGCCTTTAGATAACTCCAACCACAGCTCACGATTGATTTATTAATTCAGACATTATGTTAATCATGATGCAACTTACCCTAAACCAATGTATCATCTTAAAAGTCAAGGAAAAGGAAAATATAAATCAGAAAGTAAAAAGATAATTAAAGAGATGAACGTTAACTTCCAACTAATAATTTGTTCTCCAAAGAAAAGACATTTAATGAGCACAACAAGAGATTTTTTTTTAATATGGTTACACACTTAAATATAATATATAGTAGCATATGAATAGATTATTTAATACAGTGTGATATATAGACCATATCAAAGCACAAAAAAGGTGATTTTAACTAGAAAATGATATTGAATCCATATTAAAAATATTATTTTCTTGAAGTTGCTAAAAAGGGCCCCAATAAGGTGTTATACCTCCTGTGGTTGGTTAGTGTACACAGCATCTGACTCTATTTCACAGCTAGAGGTTACTGTAGGAAGGTCCCATTTCGTGTCAGCGGTTCCCAATTTGTGAAAGTATTGCCGACCTACTTTGTCAACAATGGTCTTCCACTAAAAGCAGTGCCAGTGATCAGGTAGAGCAAAGCACAGTGCATAGTGACAATGAAAAAGAAGAAACAGTTGTGATAGAATGGCAAACACTGTATTTTCTATAATGCTTGAAAAGATCTTAGAAATTAATGGAGCAGCCACAGCAAAAAAAAAGAAAAAAAAAAAAAAAAAAAAAAAAAAAATATATTTTTTTAGAAAGTGTTAACAAGCAAATAAGCACAAAAGCACAGAGTTAGATGATAAAAAGACCCCCAAAAAATGCAATCAGAAGAGGAAAGGTGCATGCTTCAAAATAAAAAAGAGACATAAGCAACAAACAGCCTTATCATCATATCTACTAGACTGGCAAAACCTCTAATGTATACAAAAAAAAGACATCTAAATTCAATTCAGTAGTTCACACTTTTTGGTTTCAATCATTGAGATTATAACCTAACCACAAAAATATGTTATATAAGTCTCAACGATGATAGTTGAAAACATGGAAAATTAAAACAAAAATACTAATGGCCACATGTTCAACAAACGGAATAGTATGCTTGACAAAACACTCGATAAATCAAACTGAAGGGAGGTCAAGGATACCAATGCGGAGCATGATAATGTCACTGCAAAATTTTCCCCGCAAAAAAAGTTCACAGAAGCAACATATTTCCATCAACCGTACAAGAAAGGACAGCCAATCAAAGACAAAGAAACAACACCGAAAAAAAGAACAGTTATCAGTTACAAATCACAACCTTGGATATCATTATAAAGCTATCTGTCAGAGACTTTGGCTCAGCATGGGAGTATCTCTGAAATACATGATATTAAGAATCTTTAACAGGATCATCCAAAGACCTCTGACCAATTGAGGTTAGTGAGATTTTCTATCATTAAGTTGGTGGGAAAAGGGTTTAACTTGAGTTTAAAAAGCAAATTAAATGATAATCGGTGTGAATTATTTCTTAGAGAATGGTCAACTGATTACAAGAAAGAGAGGAATGTTAAACAACACGCGTAACAAAACAGGTTAAAAATTTTAATCACAAAAAGTCAAGTAAAAATTGTACAACTGATTTAATTTCTTTTTTATTCACGACTAAGACTTTTGAGCTTAAAAAAAAACTTTGATTATAAATGCTTAAAAATTTCCTATCATTTTTTGCACTTTGAATTTGCTACATGTTTAAAAACAAATTTGCTATAAGAAAAAAATCAATAATCTTGGTAACTTTTTCTTCCAGACAAAGGCCAATATTACTCAAGAGCTGCATTATAGGGTGAATACTAGTATTGTATTATGTCTATTTTATCGATACATTCTTTTCACATGAAAGATTAACTAGAGGCAGAGAAATATGAATAACTCATTTCTATCAGAAGAAATGCAATTGAAGAGAAAACTGAAAGAAAGAAAAATTAAATGAGCTTCTTATTTTTTTGTCTCACCTTTTCTTGAGTTGATTTGTGAATGAAGTAAATATTTCCATTGTCATGCACCTGCTCATATTCTGGATGAATTCCTAACCGCTCTTCTTTAGATGTGGGTGTAAGGGGAGAATTTGGTGATTGGGCGCCAGAGCCTTTAGACTAAAAAGAAACCCAAACCAGTAATTACTCAGAAACAAGTTAAATATGTGCATATCATATTACTGACACTTTATTTACACCTCGCAATGTAAATGTTTTTCCATCTCCCTGTTTTCCCCCATCTCAATAAGAAGGGAGTTTATCAACAGAAGTGGTTAAGTAATCTTCAGTGCTGAAACTGATATGTTATCTACTTTTATCTAACATTTGTTTACATTTAAAATGACTTACCAGTATTTCATGGTATATTGGATATGTCACTGACTACACTGAGGCCCTATGGTCAGAAGGAGTCCGTTTCTTTGATTTTAACCTGCATTCACATTTCTTTCTTTTGGTCCTCTTGGTTTTATTGCATACTTCAGTTGAAGTAAAGTTGCTAAATTTGTTTAGCTTTTTTAGTCTATTGTAATATAATATGATATCAAAGATTATTGCCACTTTCTGTGGCCTAATTTAAGAACGGTTCTGAAAAAGTCCTTTGAATGTTTAAAGATAATTTCACAAAACAATTTTTCTTTCATTAAGCTTTAGTAAATTTGCAGTTGGCAAAAAGTTGTTTTCATAATCTTGTATGTCCATTCACGTTGGCAATTCAAATTGCTCAAAGAGCTACTATTTTCAAGCAAAATAATGTTTCCCTGCTATAAAAGAAAATGTGGACCTTTTTTGATTTTAAAATTTTGCATATAAATATATAATTTCCAAATGCTCAGTTAGGAAAATGTACAACAAAACTAAGTATACAACAAATGACTTCTCGAAGCCTTCATCTATCACCAGAAAAACTGCTGCTTAAAATCCCTTTCATTAACTAAAGTTAGTCTAGATAAGCGGTTGTTCAGGGGACCATCCTAACCTCTCTTTTTCCCGCTCACTCTCCCTGCCCCTACTCTCTTTCTTTATCCTGCCCTCTTCTCTTCCCTATTTCTCTATGTTCTCTCTCCCAGTGGAAACACTTGTTTTTTATTCAATGGGGAATGTGAGCGATGATAGCGACACTGACTTCTGGGAAATATCTTTTTTAAACTCTATTGCTATGTAGGGAGAAGGGGGAGGGACAAAAACAAAAGACTGATATGGGTCAAAACTGACTTAAGAAAGGTTGGTTATTTCATAAAAAAGGTAGACAGCAGATTAAATAAAATTCCAATTGTATCTGTTATGTAAGATATATGTCAATAAAAGTATCGTACTTATATTCTTATGCTTATTTGACTATAAAAGGATGAGTAATCAATTATTGTGACCAGGCCAGTTGTTGCAAGCAGTTATCAGTACAAAATGAATTCCAAAATGCAAATATATTATGCTGAGACCCTGGAGCAAAAACTATACCCATGATCTGTAAAAACACATCACTTTCATTATATTATGTTCCGATCAATATCTATTATATAAAATCTTGTAATTTACTATAGGCGTACTGTGATCTACTTCTATGATATTTATGTTACTATATGCATACTGTGATCTACTTCTATTATATTTACGAACGCCCTATCCATATACACCTTTTACATCACATCATACACCTACTGATATCTCTGGTTATTTTACACTTCACACCCACAATCTATTTCCCATTCTTTTTTACACTACAACTATATTTACCAATTCTACTGCGATAGTAAAAAAAAAAAATGTCCAACTTTTATAGACTTACTTCTATCAGCTGTATATCTCACTTCATTACGTTTTTTCATTTACTCCACTCCACTGCACTTCTATTTTTATTTCTATTTTGTATAACTATAGTATTTTTATATGTAATAATATATGAAGATGAGATGTGTAACACAAGATAATTTCCTCTCTTAGGATCAATTAAGTATATCTTATCTTATTTCATTTGACCATTGTTATGTTCACAAAAGTGTGCAAAAGTCCACATCCAGTTTCATTTGGACACAAATGTTCAATTTTCCCCTATGTTATCATACATCTTGACTCATTTGGTTTACGTAAACTTCATGTGCAAATCAACGTTTCTTTGCCTGACCAAATTGCAAATGGTCCATTTCTCATGAAATTTGCAACACATGAGGTCGATTTTCACAAAATACATCATTTTTTGGGATAAACTATGCTGAAAATTGCACCATAATGGCATGAGCAATATTTGGGAATGGGTATTTTTTTTTTAAAAACCAATAGCAAAAAAACATTCAAACCCTATGCACATATGATTTTAATGCACATCACATAATGGATGAATTATTGATATATACATAAGTTTTTCGCATTATTGTTATCACTCCAAATAATAAAATGATTTTGATGGTGAAGGCTTTTACTACTGGAGCTTGCTAGTATTGAAAAAGCTGCAAGCCAAAAACTGTTTGTTTTGTGTGCAAACATATTTGAGTAAAGCTTTCAAGAAATGCAGCTGTATACAGAAAAATTAATGTTTTTAGAATTTCTCTTGACAATATAAAAAAAAAAGATAGAAAGAAGAAAGCGAGAATAAAATTTTTTTTTTTTTAAATTGAGTTAATGAATTACAAGAGGCAAGCTTGCAAAAAAAAAATAACAACCGAGATTTACCCCATCAGCAGATGCAGTAGATGCAATAGATGATACTGATTTTGCAGATGGTGTCTTCTCTTTTCTAGGGGGTTTCCAAGCTCGTTCTTGGGTTTCCCTATTTATATAATAAAGCCGACCAGCCGTGGATTCTTTATAAATATCCCAAGGAAGTCCTTCGAGGAGAACCTTAATAAAAGTTCCTTCTTCAGGCAAAGGTGGAGGAATTGTTCCGTGAAGAAGTTCATATGAAATGGCCGGTTTAACAGTTGACTGTGGACTCAAATTTACACTTGGAGACTCTGAGTTTACTGAAGCATTCTGAAAAGGTAAAAAGGGTTATTCTTATTATACCAATGTAAACAACATTGACAACTTCTGCTGTTGAGGAAAACAAGATGGTAAAATTACCAAACGTTCCACAACATAGGAAACAAACGTTATTTAAATAAATTTAGTAATGAACAGTTTACACAAAAAGCAAAATTATTTTTGCCACTTTTATCTTCTAATGAACATTCTACAATTCAACAGTCAAAACTCTGAAAAAATTATCAAGTTTACATTATATGAAAGCAGTTGATACTGTTTGCCCAACAGGTCTAGTACTCGCCTCGAAGCCAGTAGTTCAAAGGTTCAAATCCCTTCATAAATCACTTCATAACTTAAACTTGAAAATTGGCATTTTAACAGCTGCCTTGCCAGGTGCTCAACATTATGATGGGAAGAGTAAAAAGACTGTTTGGCATAGTGTTAGTATACTATAACTAGGTGAAATATTTGAGTCAACTTTCCATATTCATCTATGTGTGACAGAATGTTAACATGTCTACAAAGCTCCACCTTTAATCAGACAAAAAAATGTTTAAAAAGAGTATTACACAGATAACAACCAACCAACTAAAATCTGTTGGCGCAAAATGATTTTCATTCCAAGCTCAGCCATCATTCTTTCCACCATAAACCGCAAACAAATGAATCTGATATCATATGTTGAGATCTCTGGTAATGATCCATTTGCACCCTAAAAATTGCACCATGTGTGTTGTTTTACAATGTATACAGCTTATGATTTCAAAAATGATTATTTTTAGACAATAATTAATAGCAATAAACCAGTATCGATGTACACTAATCAAGACGGTAGCATACAAAGGGTAGAAGATACTTAAAGCTATACTTGTAATTGTAAAATAAACCATGCATAACATCATACAAACATCACGTTTTTCATCTTGCCTATAACATACACACTGCTTTGATGACAAAACTCTAATCTTTCCAAAAATTTGCTTTTCGGTAAGGCTACCAATATGTGCCTACTTGTCAATTCAGGTCAGTATTAAATTTAACAAAACAGCTAAAAAGATAATGTAACCAATGCGTAGTAGGCCTACTCTCTTTTTCCACAATGTAAAAACACACTTTAAAAAATCCAAATCAGTATGTATAATCCCTTTCACAGCGAGGTCTAATTCTAACCCAACTGAAACATGCATAATCTTATAAAAAAGTATGTGTTCTTATACCAGAATTTATCTGGATAAGAACTAGCAAATCTTGAAAATTTTGGCGTCATTAGCATTGAAACGGTTAATACTATTTTTTTTTTGACAAAAATAAAAATATGATACAATGTCTAAAAAAAAAAGATTCTATGACACCCAGCTAATAGAAAAAAATAAGAAAGAAAAAACTCACTGGATTTGAAATCCCAGCTGCCTGTCTGTAAGAATCTAAATTGACATAATCACTCCCTGAGTCCCCATTTGCTTGGGTAGAACGTGTTCCCTGAGAATCTTCTGTATCATAATCTGGCGTAGGTGATTGTCTGTCAGCTACTTCAAAGCACAAGAGAGTTTTGTCCAAATCTGACAGGGTACGCCAAGGGCTGACTTCAGAAACTATTTCCACATACTGTGCTGGCACAAAAAAAGATTCCCCATTTTCATCAGAGGGGTTGTAAACTTGCCACCATTCCTCATTTGTTTTCTCTACCAATCTGTACACATCACCACTCCTTATATCCACCTGTCCTTTGTCATCAGTGTAAGAATAATCATAAAGGACCTTCACCACATCTTCTACTTCCTCAGTCATGATGCATGTACGTATCTGAAAAGGTGAAATAAAAATCAAGATTAACAGAGATGACATAAAATCAATAAAATTTTAAATATCAAGTGTAAATAGAGAAGAGCACCTGGAGGGTTGAGAGAGAAAAAAAGGAATGCTGGGAATTACTTAATCCAGGACCAAAAACAAAATGTAACTTTGCAGAGTATTGCAGATGGTGAAAGCTCATCACAGACAGTCATATTTATAAAATAGATAATGCTAGAAAGCTTGTGATATTTGAACCTAATCTAAATCTAAATCTAGGGCAGATTCACTCTGTAGAGAAGCCCTTCTCGAACCATCTTCCAGTAACTGTGATCTTCTGCTTTTCTCATCCACTGCATGTAGTGATGTGCAATTTTATCTCTCCATCTCAGGTTTGGTACATCTTTGGATCATTGATTGTATAAAGCATGAGCATACGTATACACTCATATATTAATTCAAATGCAGTTGCTATTGCAACAGTTACTACTCCCTGCTACTACTTGTTATATATAACAACAAACTACTATTTGCTCCTACTATTTTCTAGTAACAATGATGATGATAAATTCAGAGAAAATGACAACCCCTTTGGAATACACGACAAAAATACCATGTTCTAATAGAATCCTGAATATGTAATAAAAACTAAAGCATAGGTTGAAAAAATTTAACTATTTCAAGAAACAACATTTTTAACCATTTATCAATAAAAAGTCATTTATTTTGGAAAGCCATTTGACAATTTTCATCTGTTGGTACCATCAACTAAGAATAAAAATGCATTGAATTAGCTTGTGACCGTAAGTGCAAAAAAAAAAGGAAGAAAGGAAAAGTCCTTTATATAGCTTTTTTAATGGCTTATAGAGTCGGAGCTTATCCTGGTCTCTATAGCATTAAGCTGACAAATGATAGTGGTTTCCACCCTCTGAATAAGACGCTGGTCTATCGCAGATTACTTTTGTCAACCCAAATCGTGGATCGGTGCCCATTTTACATCTGGGTGGGGTGAGGCAAATGGAATCAATTTCCTTGCCCAAGGAACCGAAGTCCCACTGGTTGGAATTAAACCCGGTGCCCCCTGGTTCTGTGCTGCATCGCTACCACCCCGCCTCTTAAGTGCAAAAATAATTGGAGAACATTAAGTGAATAGGAATTTTTGTGGATGAATAAGTCATAAACCGTCTGCCACAGGATTACGCAAATGACGAGCTGACTGGTTGTCTGAGATTTACCAACAGTCAAGAAACTGTTCAGCTGTGATTTGTCTTGATAAGAAGGGACATATCCAGAAGCGTTTGTTTTGTTATGATGTGTTTTACAGACAATATGGTTGGAAATGGGCAGTAAGTAGAGAGGGTTGGTTTCGCTGATGGATGTCACGAAGATTGAGGGCAAAATGATAGACATGATGAAAGTCGAGAATAAAATTGGCCCTAGTCTTGAATCAAAATCTTTCTTTTGAGAACCATGGACAGGATGGGATTCACTGGTGGTGTGTGTCCTGGATAAATATTATGTGCTACATAATATACAAAAAAAATGACCCCACAATTCATTTCCTGCCACAGCGATTTGACTTTTAAATAAAAAATCATCCTGGGATTTTGAGGTACCTATATAATCTATTTGTACCTCTCTAGAGTAGAATAGGGGAAGTTCGCCACCCCACGCCAAATCTCACTGTACCGCCGATAGCATGAAGCTGGATCGAAGCAGCTCCACAATTTGTTGATTACTAGCTAGTTTGACCTTTTGACTGTCGTTTTGACCTAAAAAGTAGTGATTCCTGTTGCATATTTAGTAACAACGTACATTTTTGTACAGTAGGGTGGTGAAGGGAGGTTCGCCACAGTGTTGGGAGGTCGCCACGCCACTACTTGGAGGGAAGTTCGCCTTCTATAATAATAATATAGGATTTTAAGTGAAGTCTCTCTGGGCAGGTCGACAGACATAAGACGTTTTGACAAGCTCTGTTTTATAGCTTGTTTGATATGTTTTATATTTATGTTTGGTTTTTTATTTGGGTTTATGTTTTTTGTTTGCTCTCTTTTGTTTTAACTGTTGATTTTTGTAGATGATTAACTTTAAAAGATATGATTTATATCATACTTCCCAACAGGCAGAGGCAAACTTCCCTTCACACAGTGGCTTATTAAAACTTTGAAAATATTTAAATTTTGTAAAGAAATTTCAATGAAATTGATTTTAAATAACAGATAAATGGATAAAGAAAGCTATTAAAAACAAAAGATGATAAAAAGTTATGTAACTGTCAAGACAATCGAAAAGAATGCTCAGGGCTAACTTTGCAAGAGGGGATGGGGAACTCCAGTATGACCCAGATAATTGTTGGTACTGATTGATAGGAGTCAAACGACACGTCATTGCATATTTACTGCTTTCTCATTGGCTGGTATATTTGGTTTACTCGACAGGTTATTCTCATTGGAACATTTAAGGCTCTTCCAAGTGAGAGGGGTGGAAGGACATTTGTGTGATTTGGTTTTGAAGTAGGGGGTGTAGGGTCGGTAATGAACTTCCCTCCTGGCGAACTTCCTCTATTCTACTCTAAATGTTATTGATTGTTTTTTATGCTAGTTATTTGCATGCAAACCCCTCATATTATTTATTGTAATTAACCCATTGAAAAAGACGCACTCTTGAACATGAGCAACTAAATCCTGAGCATGTCAGGATCTTCAAAAGTGAAAGAGACATTACAAGATATGATGTGATGCTTCGTGATACGGAGAGAAATAATTATAATAAAGCTAAAATTGGAAGCCCTTTACTAATGCTTTGTTGTTTATTGTTTTCTTAAGAGAGTGGAGGAAAGAACAAGCTTAGTTAAGACTTTTATACTCAAAAGATAGACTATCTATAGACTAGTTTGGATTCTAGATACTAGATAGAGGCACAAACATCCTGAAAAAAACTAAGATAGACTCTAGACAAGGTAGGTCTAAGGATTCTGAGATCAAGATTTTAGGTTTTCTAGACTAAGAGAGACTTGACAAAGTGACAA
Organism: Melibe leonina; assembly: GCA_031471865.1. Lineage (NCBI taxonomy): Eukaryota > Metazoa > Mollusca > Gastropoda > Nudibranchia > Dendronotidae > Melibe > Melibe leonina. Next base: position 20,140 of record JAUEKZ010216312.1, read on the forward strand.
AATGAAAATCATAGTGATTCTAAGGTAGTATCAATAAAGTAGAGAGATTTCAAAAATACAGATCTTACAAAGATGTCTTTATTGATCTTTCTATCTTAGTGTATCTCATTGTTGAAGATAGACTAGGCTCCCCAAAACATCCAAAGGAACCCTACAGAATCTATTAGACTCTATCTAGACCTCTATCTAGGTCTAGGCGAAAAGGACACCCCCCAGTATTTCATCTCCTCTTACCTCAGCATCGAAAAAGACACATCAAATAATCGTTGCGGTAAACTGGATATTCAAAAGGGCAATAGGGTTGTGGCCCTCAGGGATAAATTTTTTAACATCAGTTTTTCAAGACATTCAGTAATCATTCATAATACGGAAGTAGAATTGCATCCATATTGCCTGACCCCTCCTTCCAGGTACACACGCCGCAGAAACATTATTTTCAACGTTTTCATTGGTCAAAAGTCTTTGGATATCGGGCGAGAAGATCCGTGCTGTGTACTGTGTAGTAGAGACTCGGGGTCTTGACTCGATCGATAGGAGTTTTTGACCAAGAAACGTCTATAGGTGCTGTTAGCATGTATTATGGCGATCACATAAAAGGAAAACTTACGCTTACACCCACATATATGCACATTTCCCGGGCCTGTGAATAAATAAAAATCGTCTAAAAGAAACCGTCGCGCTCCACAAAGATAGATCTATTTACTAAGAGCATACCAAGAGCACGCGTTAGCGAGGTGCGCAACTGGCATTTTTCACGGAATCCAAACTGTCTATCCTTTTCAAGACCGTCCAAATCTCTCTGTAGCCAAATTTTCATGTTGCAGATGCACTGTACCAAATGAGTATTTCTTTTCAAATAGCAAGTAACTAAAGCATGACCACAGATACGCTCATATCATCGTGTACAATATAACATAGTTAGACTAACCAAATGACGATGGACCTCCGTGTCCTTTGACTTAACCCTTTCAATGCTAATGATATTTCAAATCAAACTAAATAGATATTTCAAAATATTTAAGATTTGTTGGTTCTTGTTCCAGACATATCATATTTAACTGAACTTTGTTGTGAACTGGCGTTATCAGTATACTTAAATCAGATTTATTGTACAAGAACATAGATATTTTTGAAATTTTGTATATTCCATTCGGTTAGAATCAGACCCCGTAGTGAAAGGGAGTTGTCAGAGCAAAATTTTAGCTTACTTGATAAAAGTAAAGCACCAAGAGATGCCTGCTCTTTGTGTTCATATTGTTGGCTGAACATCTACGTCTTGCCCTGAACAAACTTCTTTGTCAGATGACGATTCCATTTCGGACACTAACCTCTAGATTTTCAAATCCAAGTGTATTTGGGACCTCGAAAAAAAACCGGACCAAACCCTTACTTCCTGGCACAGGCTTATAGGATGGTGTCAGACCCCACCCATGGATGCACTTTGGGTACTCACTGGTTTCAAAAACGGTATCAGAAAAGAGAGGTCGGCTCGTGCATTTGGATGATACAATAGTAAGCCTCCCCTAGATGCAACCACTGCAGCGCTTGAGAACTAACAATTTATGAAATATCTGAACAAATTGTAAATTGGATAGAATCTTTTCTTTTAGGCAGAATTCAAATGGAATGGAATCGAATGAAGTACCTGTAAGATCAGGGGTGCCGCAGGGTACAGTTTTAGGTCCATTGCTCTTTCTCATTTATACATAAACGATATTAACACCAGGGACTGAACTAAGATTATTTGCAGATGACAGGTTTTTATACAGAAGAATACGCGATAAAAATTATTGTAAAATTTTACAAGACGATCATAACTCTTTGCAGAAGTGGGAGAAAAAATGGAAAATGGAATTTCATCCGGGAAAATGCCAGGTGCTAAAAATAACAAACAAATTAAACCCAATACAAGAAAAATACTTGATTCACGACAAAATGATAAAAGAAACGAAACATGCAAAATATCTAGGAGTAGTAATCGATAGTAAACTGCAATGGAAAGAGCAGAGCAATGCAGTGTGTGAAAAGGCAAACGCCATTCTTGCTTTTCTTTAACGTAGGCCTAGACTAATACATTTGTGTACATCCAACTGTCCAAAATATATCAGAGAAAAATGCTACAAAACATTTGTAAAACCTATACTCGATTATGGTTGCACGGTTTGGGATCCACATCGTAAAAATCAAATACAAAAATTTGAAAGAGTGCAAAAAAAAATGATGCTCGATATGTAATGTAATTAATAATTACTCCTTTTTGCAGGTTCAACAAATCTCAATATGAAGAACCTAGACTCTAGGGTGGTTACCGCTCCAAGAGGAGAGAGCCAGGACTAAGATAACAATATTTTACAACGGACTAAACAGACTTATAGAAATCCCAATTGACCAATACCAGCGGAGTTTGAGTCAGAGACAAACTAGGCAATCAGGATA
>JAUEKZ010216324.1:0-10042 GCA_031471865.1 Melibe leonina
ACACATACACACACACACATACATACATACATACATACATACATACATACACACACACACATACATACATACATACAAACATACACACACATACATACATACACACACACACATACATACACACACACACATACAGACACACACACATACATACATACACATACACACACATACACACATACACATACATACATACATACATACATACACACCCACACATACATACATACATACACACACATACATACATACACACACACACACATACATACATACATAAACATACACACCCATACATACATACACACATACATACATACATACATACATACACATACACATACACACACATACATACATACATACACACATACATACATACATACACACACACACATACATACATACACACATACATACATACACACACACATACATACACACACACACACACATACATACACACACATACACACACATACATACACATACACACCCATACATACATACACACATACACATACATACACACACACACATACATACACATACATACATACACACACACATACATACACACACATACATACACACACATACATACACATACATACATAACTGTGTGATGGTGTCATTGGAAGGGAGAAATAAAGTGAAAACTTCTCACTTATCGGTGTTGGCATGTTGAGATCATAACGTCAAACACAATGGCGTTGTAGAAGACTCCAGAAACCATTCTCCTTTTTCCAACCTGTTATACCGATGCCATAGCTATTTGTCAACATTCAATGTTGAGAAAGGGCTTGTCTCAAAACAGCTGTCATCATTAGAAATAAAAAAAACAACCCAAAAAAACCCAAAAAAACGCCCCATGCTCCTCCCACTCCTCATGTTGGGACACTTCATGAAGTAACCTTGACCTTCACTTTGTATCCAATAGAAGCTGTTGTCCAGAGTGATGCGGAGGATTTCAGAATCCGTTTGGCCAGCCCCCCTTCCTGTAGTCGGAGCAGGCATGGATTGGACGTTGTCCAGTCTTGACCACTTGGATGGCCTGACATATTGAACCGCCCACTTTAACCATCTTTAGTTCATGACCTTTGGCTTTTAACCCATCCAAGACATTCTGGTGAGAAAAAACAACAAACCAACAGACAATACAGAAAAATGCAATGCAATGACACATCAATATCGCTAGTACTAGAACACAGAGTGGCCAAGGGCTATCCCAAACTTTACCCTTTTAATGCTCTTGAAAATGTACTTGTTCTTATACCAGATAAATCAGATTTCAGTTTCAAGGAACTGATATTGATAGGAAATTCAGGCTTTTGGCATGTCTCAGTTCACTAAAATCTGATTTATCTGATATGGGAACAGGCAAATCTTGATGATTTTTGTGTCCTTAGCATTGAAAGGGTTACCACTCACCTGGTTGTGAAAAGAGGATTCGACCTGTATATAAGGCGGAAGAAGCTGGTGGTGAAGTCGTGCTCTTTCCACAGCCTTCCCGATGCTGTCGCCTAACCACAGACTGTGAACTATGACCTGTGAGATGGAATTATTTTTTTTAAAAAGGCATACACTATAAGGCATATTTTCAACCCTTTCACAGCAAGGTCTGATTTTAACCCAACAGAATATGTAAAATCATCAAAATTTATTAAGTTCTAATACCTGATAAATCTGATTTTTAGTGAATTGGCATATGCAAGTCCAATGAAATCTTAATTATCTGGTATCAGATCAGGCAAATCTTGAATACTTTGATGTTTAGAAATAATCTTAGCATTGGAAGGGTTACATATGAACATTTATATGGAGTACATATTCCTAGACTACCCCAGAATATATGCTAGGCAACCAGGCTATGAGATGTTTAATCTACCTCAATCTAATATTGATAGTTAACTTCATTCCTATTTTCCTAGCACTATAAGGTTATGGAACAGCTTGCCTACAACCGCAAAGCTTAGACCTATGAACAACATCGAAACCCTTAAAAATACGCTTCATCATATAACTTTAAGAAAGACCCTATAAGTTATTGCATTAAATGAAAGAAAAATAAAAAAAGAGAAAAATTATAAAAAACTCTTTTTTAAGAGTTGATAAAGAGGTTTGTAATCGACCACGTTGTAATGCGCACTGACAGATATACTCGGCCCAGACGAATCAGTCAGTTAATTGGAAGAAGAAGAAGCTGTTTTATGCATAGTTTCAGAAAATTTGTTTCATCTAACCTTACAGGATTCATACTTTGAAACCACTAAAAATATAACGATCATTAAAAAACAGTTTATATCAGTTTCAAATTTCAAAAGAATAAAAAAACCCTTTTGTTATGTACTTTTTTAAAGGCCATCTAAAAGTAGAAAGAATCTCTTGAGTACAGGACTGAGGGAGTTTTATTTGTTTCCATGAACGGTAGAACTCAGAAGTGATTGCAATTTCTCATTTTTAATATCATGCTATAATGCTGATGGATGAAGGGTGTACGTATGAATGGAAACCATGCAGACATTATGAAGGGTGTACGTATGAATGGAAACCATGCAGACATGATGAAGGGTGTACGTATGAATGGAAACCATGTAGACAATATGAAGGGTGTACGTATGAATGGAAACCATGTAGACATTATGAAGGGTGTACGTATGAATGGAAACCATGCAGACATTATGATGGGTGTACGTATGAATGGAAACCATGCAGACATTATGAAGGGCGTACGTATGAATGGAAACCATGCAGACATTATGAAGGGTGTACGTATGAATGGAAACCATGTAGACATTATGATACCTGGTCACACTACGCCATGCAATTTCCAATTTTTGCATTAACAAAGTTTATCTTCCTTATCTTAACTTATCTCATCTTAAATAATGAGTTCAACATGTCTAACCCTTATTCATTACTAATTTCCCAGATGTAGCTAGTTAATCCTGTAACGTTTCCCTATAAAAATCGTCATGAGAGAAGACTGTGTGTAGTTTATAATAGATGAAAAAAGTTAAAGTGGAGGCTTTACACTTTTTGCTTTCCCCGGCCAACAGCAAACATTGAAACTCATAGGACAAGACAAGCGCCTGTTAGGCGAGTTACAATTTGCTTGTGGGACAAAGACACTGCTGTATGAAGGGCCAGGTATCCCATTTTACTGCTGGGTCGACAGTGGGGTTTTCTGGTCCTGGAAAAAAATTCCGCCTCTGAAGGGGATTGAACCCCGGAACCTTCAGCACAACAGTCTGATGCTCTACCAACTGAGATATTGCGCCCCCGGTAACTCGGTAGACACATTTCCTAGCCCTCCTATTTCACAACTCTCTACAGCATCTATCATCACTGCACTGTGTCTCTTAACGCCAAAATCATTGTTTGGTTTAACTTGAACTTTTTCATCATAGTATATGTAAATACTATTTCATATATATTACATTTCTATTTGTAACATATCATATTATGTTATTGGCTGTTGGATGTAATGTGTCACATTATCAGCGTCAATGTACTGTCTATGTTTGTATCCTATCGTCCTGGAGTAATGGGAAACACGTAACCCTTCATGAAATAAATGCAGTTATGTTCTGAACGCCTTACTGTGAGTTCCTTCTCTTGATAAATAAGTTAACCAAATAATATGATATAATGAACAATCAGAATTTTCTACCTCAGGACTGACTCAAATAAATAAGATAGAAAAAACGAGAGTTTAAATTTAACTCACTATTTCTGAGCGCGTTATCTTCATGTTCTCGAGAGGCACGCTGGCCTAACTGGTAGCAACGCAGCACAGAACCCGGAGGCTCTAAAGGAATTATCAATATTTTCATGTTCTCCTGTACAGTACTTACCCACATGGTGGCCGAGGTGATTTTGGTTCCGCCCGCCGCACCGTACACGCCCACAACATCCCCGTGAGTGTCGATAAGTACAGATGGACACATGGAGGACAAGGGACGCTTGCCGGGTACGATAAAATTGGCAGGGGATGGTTTCACGCCCCAGACGCTGGTGATGTTTGGGGAGGAGAAGTCGTCCATTTCGTCGTTGAAAATGATGCCCGTCCTCGACCCCATTCTCTTACTGCCAAATCTGGTCATATTAATATTATCTATATTAACAAACAAACAAATGTTATCTATATTAACAAACAAACAAATGTTATCTATATTAACAAACAAACAAATGTTATCTATATTACACAGACAAACAAATATTATCTATATTACACAAACAAACAAATGAATCAGTTTGAAAAAAAATAAAAAATGAATTTAAAAATAACTTTGAACAGGAAATTTATCTGCACCCAGCTAGATATTTCATCTGTGCTAGGCATTAATGCATCAGTGGTAGACTATAGTTGGCCTAGAGTCAGTATAGTGTGAAATACTTTATTGAGTCCTTTGGTTATCCTTGTGTGCCAGTATGTAAGCGTGTCTAGAGAGCTTTGCCTTCAACTTCAATATGACTTAACCCTTTCACAGCGAGGTCCGATTCTAGCCTGACTGATATATTATACAAAATTATTTAAAATCAACGTGTTCTTATACCTACCAAATAAATCAGATTTCAGTGAACTTTGGCAAATGTCCATTCACTGAAATCTGATTTATCTGGTATAAGAACTGGCAAATATTAAAGACTTTCGTGTCTTTAGCCGTGAAAGGGTTAACCCTGATTATTTCAAATCAAAGTAGCTAGACATCAAAGTCTTTAAGATTTGCCTGTTTTTATAACAGATAATAAGATTTCAGTGGACTGACATATGTGACCCATTCCCACACAAGGTATATTTGAGAAAAACTGATTACTCTCACAAACGACATCATTTTTTCAAGTTTTGCTCATTTCAAATACTTAAAATTAAAATAAAGAAAAAAGTATAAATGCCACTTGTAGGAATCGAACCCAAAGCCCTCGGGTTCTGTGCGACGTGTCACTACCAGTACCAGTTGGGCCATTGCCCTTCCTAGCCTAGTTATGAGAAGACAGTGTCTCCAACCCCCAAATGGACTGACCGTGCATTGACAGTGCTTGTGGTCGCCACAGCATTTCCAAACTGGTCAAGGATGGACAGGTGAGAGGTGCCTGTGGTCACTCGGTCAGAGAAAATGCCGCCATAGTAACTAGTGTTGTGAGTTCGGTCATCTGTAATCAGAGACGTCCGAATGTAGTCTGCAAAACCTCTAGAGGTCAGATTAGCGACCACCTGCGGAGCAAAGAGTGGACAAAAAATTAGCATTTATTTTATTTTTATGTATTTTAAAAGCATTTGTATTTTTTTTCAATGACAGTACTGCACACTGCTACTGACGACACCCGTGGTAATCAGGACACAGACAATCCACTGCTCAGACAGACAAAAAAACACAATTCATTTATTTGGCCTTTAGAAATTGTGCGTTTTTTTGTTTTTTTTAACATCAATAAAGTCGAAGATGATGATTATGATGATGATAAAGATATATGATGATGATGATAAAGATGATGATGATGATGATAAAGATGATGATGATGATGATGATAGATGGTGATGATGATGATGATGATAATGATGATGATGATAAAGATGATAATAATGATGATGATGATAACGGTGAAGATGTTGATGATGATAAAGATGATGATGATGATAAAGATGATGATGATGATAATGATGATGATGAAGATGATAAAGATGATGATGATGACACAGAAAAATAGGACTAAAACGATGATGGTGTGACATTCATGGTGTAAATAAAATGATATGTTGGGGAAGAGATGAACAGAAGAGACAGACCAGAAAATGTGTATCTAAAGTAGATTTGCGCTTTGAGCTGTTGGGAGAAAAGGCGCCGTATAAATCTATGCATTATTATTATTATCATTATTATCAGTGATGCCAACACAAAAAGACCAAAAAGGAAGAAAATAGCCAGATTTATTGAGACAAAGAAGAAAAACAAAAGAACCAAATATAAGAGGTAAAGAGGAGAAAACGCCATCAATGAGGAGGAATTCCTCCTTTTGGGGGAAAATTGTCATTCCGTGATTATTACGTGACAATATTATAGAAATAGAGGAAGAAAGATAACATGAGAACAAAAACGATAGAGGTAGCTACCATGCACTTACATCTGTCACGTTGACAAAATCTTCGTCTCCGAGACGACTGCGCTGAGCATAGGCGAATTTCATTGCTTCCACAATCCGGTGATACGTCGTTGTCATATTGTCGTCGTTAGCGATGTCATCCGGTGTTAAGTCATACCCTGACACACACAGAGGGGAATACAAAATAGAAAATTAAAAAACAGCAACAACTAAACAAAAAAAGAGAAGTTAAATCAAATAAGATAAGATAAGATAAGATATAGGTACTTTGTTAATCCAACGAGAGGATATTATTATCTTATCTTATTCAATGGACATGAACATTTTTAACAAAGAATCTTATTTTTGATTTCTCCTTCAGATTTCATTACTGGACTGATTTTGATCGCTTTTAGATCAGACGGTTTGTCTCAATTTAACCTTATGTTCAATCATTAGTGTATCGTAATTTACAAAATAAATAAGTGTCTGTGCACAGTAAGCCTTTTAATTTGGACTTTGGTTTGCGCCAAAATCTATTTCATGCTTTCTTTCATGCTGCTTCACTAGACGAAGATCTGGGTCATATTTTTGTTTTATTGTAATATTGTTATGTTGAATGAAGGCCTTAGGCCATTTCATTTTGTATTTGTTTGTTTTTTAACCCTTTCACTGCTAATGACACAAATAATCTTTAAGATTTGCCTGTTCTTATGTCAAATAAATCAGATTTCAGTGAACTGACATATGCCAAAAGCCTGAATTTGGCATGTGTCAGTTTACTGACATCTGATTTATCTGGTATAAGAACAGGCACATTTTCAAGATTTTGCACATTTCAGTTGGGTCAGGATCCGACCTTGCAGTGAAAGGGTTAAGAAGTCGTTGTTGGCATGCATCTGGTTTTGTGTGCCGTATCTTCTCACCGTCAAGTACGTTGAGCATGAAGCCCAGCACTGCTCCACTGGACGGAGGGGGCAGGGAGTACATCTTGACGCCACTGCTCAAGGTCACCTCCACAGGGGCTTTCTCCAACACGGCGTACTCCGACAGGTCTCCCTTGGTCATGATTGAACCTGGGAATAAAAACGTACAAGTACAAGAAGAATTATTTGACCAGCCCGGAGACTAAGAATGACAAAGGAATCTTCTGACCGAGAGTCGAGTGTTTAATCGTGTGATGACAGTTGAGTGTGGTTTGGTAAGTGGTTAGCTCGCTGTCTCCTGCCGCCAACCAGGCAATAAGTGTGGCAACTGGGTACCAGGTTCGAACCCCATGCTGGTTAATTTTCTACTTTGTTGGCTTTGTCTCCATTACAGTGATGCCAACGCAAAAAGACCAAAAGGAGGAAAATAGTCACTTTTATAGAGACAAAGAAGAAATACAAAAGAACCAAATAAGAGATAGAGAGGAGAAAACGTCATAAAAAAGGAGGAGTTCTTCTTAATGGAGGAAAATTGGCATCACTGATATTATCTCAAGTTTGACTCAATTCAGTCAAGAGTTTGTAAGGCATTTTCCCTGGTTTACTCTGAAAGAGAAAGCCATGAGAAAGACGAAGACAAAATGACTTCTTTGTCTTTCTATTGCCTATTGTTTGTTACCAATCTTTCTCTTCCATACCACCACAAACTCAGCAGGCCATTTCAAATTTTAATATTACTGGTTTACTTTACAGTTTACTTGCAGGAAATTTAGATATGTAATCAAGGAATACAATACAAACCTTTACAAGGAAGTGTTTATACAGGTCACCACTAAGTGACCCCTGTATCTAAAAAGATTTGTTTGTGATGTCTAGAGGATATTCAGGACATCCGGACACAAAAATCTTCAACATTTTCCCGTTCTTATATCAGATATGTCAAATTTCGGTGAACTGACATATGCAAAAAGCCGGATTTTCAGGCTTATTTTTAGTTAGTTTACTGAAATCTGATTTAACTGGCATAAGAACACATACATTTTCACAAGAATTTGCATATTCAGTTAGATTAATATCAGACCTTGATGTGAAAGATTCAGAATCCAACACTGCCTGTTTTGAAAAGACCGGTTACCAAACTTTTTCATTGCAGTGTCCTTCAATCAGAAATTGACAACATCTACCATTCATTCACCTACATTAGAGCTAAAAGTGAAAGTACTTTTCTTTCTTTGTCTTAATTAAGAATGTAATATTTTCGTTCCATATTGAGATTTTCCTGATGAAGGCTCTACGCCAAAACGTCGACCATATAATAAATAATAATAATAATAATATAAATTTTATTTGTCCCAAAGGGGAAATTCTGTTTACAGTTGAAATCACAGTCTGTATAAACTAAACAATGCATGGTAAAAGTAGTCATTGTAGAATAAATAGATAAGTATTTGTTAAAAAGGATATCATATCATATTTACAGAGCATAGAGGTTGGAAGCCTTTAAAAGGCCTGGAGAAAGGGTCACATTTTGCAAATAGAAATATTACAAATTCAAACAAAATGGAATAGATATTCTATGAAGGTTATGAAAATAGAAAAAAAAGTAATGAAATTGAAACATTTTGTCTTTGTTATTTTATGCCTGTTGGACAATAACATTTGGTCCCAAGTTTATAACAGCCTAAGCGGATCCATTTTAATATTACCAGAACCATAAACTAGTTTCACCATCCTTCGAGATCGACATATTGTCTTTCTTTTACTTTTTACTCTACATCAATGCACATAAGTGTAGAATGTCAAATCGCAAACTCATACTTTAAATCTACATTCATTTAACCATAAAATCTTTCAGTGATGCCAACACAAAAAGACCAAAAAGGAGGGAAAAAGACAGATTTATAGAGACAAAGAAGAAAAACAAAAGAACTAAACAAGAAGGAAAGAGGAAAAAATGTCATCAAAAAGCAACACTGATTTATTAAAAATCAACTTACCAACTTCCTTCAAGTCTTGCAAAAGGTCAGAGGTCAGGGACCCGTTGTAGAATGCTGATTCTCCTTCCTCTGCAATGACTGCGAGAGTTTTGGCTAGTTTGGCTCTGGTGATTATCTCCCCTTCTGTATACAACTCTCCTGTCTCTGGGTTGACGTATGCTTCCCTGGACACAATGAGGAAGACAAACAGTAGAATCCACGATTTATAATAATAATAATAATCACTCATTTATACAGCGCTGTCCCCTTCCACTTGAAAAGTCCTCAGGGGCGCTTTACAATTAAATTTTTAAAAACACACACTCAACGACGCACATTAATTAGCCGAACGCCCCTCCCTTCAAGATTTGCCTGTTTACACTTGAAAAATTAGATTCAATTATTAATTAAACTGGCATCAAAGACATAAGAAGAGTTAGACGTCATGTTTGGTCATGTGACAGTCCAGTCTAGAAGACACAAAATGGTGTCAATTAAGGTCATTGTTTACCTTTATTTATTGCATATGAGGAGCCAAGATGGCGGACACTTGAGGTAATCGAATTATCGTATCTCGCTTGCTTGGCTTCCCATATGCGATACGCACCATTTGACACTGTGAATAGAAAGTCTATGGTCTAAGCGACAGCGCTATATAAATGAATTATTATTATCATTTATTATATCTTCTAATGTCTTTGACGGGCATATATAGCCAAAACTTGAATTTTGGGCTTTTGGCATATCTACTCCATTTCATATAAATCTGTTTTATCTGGTATTTGGAAGATTGAGCATATTTCTTCTCGGTTAGAATAGGACCACGGTGTGAAAAGGTTAAAACGTATGCACATTTCTTTTCCACTGATTTCTCCTTCACACAGACCCCTTGTCCTGACCCACTGTCCCCTACAGTATTGAGATGAAACATTAGCTGCAGTGCGGTTTAAAAAAAATAAAATTTGAGAAGTTCTAGACTAGAAAGTAGATTTACTCTTTAATTGAAAGATTTTTCATGAAATTTAAATTCATGTTCAGGAACGTCATGGGGTGAAC
>JAUEKZ010216335.1:2500-10039 GCA_031471865.1 Melibe leonina
GAGATAAGAGAGATAGGGAGGTTTTATGCACTTGGTGACCTTGTATTGGCCAGGGGCTGTGTCGGTCTGTCTGCACTTATAGTGCCAGCATTCAGCTGTACGTGTGTCTGTCTGTGTGTGTGTATGTGTGTGTGTGTGTGGTTGTGTGTGTATATGTTGGTGTGTGTATGTGTAAGTAGGTGTGTGTGTGGTGTGTGTACGTATATTTATGTATGTGTGCGTGGGCATGTATGTGTGTGTGTATGTGTATGTATGTGTGTGTAGTGTGTGTACGTATATTTATGTATGTGTGCCTGGGCATGTATGTGTAGGTGTGTGTGTATGTATGTGTGTGTGTATGTGTATGTGTGTGTGTGTATGTGTATGTTTGTGTGTTTGTGTGTGTATGTGTATGTATGTGTGTGTGTATGGGTGTGTGTGTATGTATATGTGTGTGTGTGCATGTATGCGTGTATGTACGTGTGAGTATGTAAGAATTGGCTGTGTATGCGAGGGCGTGTGTACGAATGTTAACCCTGTCACGGCGAGGTTTAACTGTAACCGGACCATTATGCAAAATCTTCCAAATTTACATGGGCATATACCAGATAAATCGTATTTCATTCACAGAAATATTATGCCAAATGCCTGAAATTTTTAGGGAATTAGATATAACGTTAGCTTGGGGAAATGTGACACAGTGTGTGAAAGTATGTTCGTGTGTGTCTGTGTGAGCTAATGTGTAATATGTGTTATAACGTGACATTAAAAGTATGATTGTATGTGTGTGTGTGTCAGTGTGAGCGAGTGTGTTAAATTGTGACAATAAGTGTGTGTGTGTGTGTGCGTCTGCTGTGTGTGTGTGTGTGTGTGCGCGTGCGTGCGTGCGGGTGCTGTGTGTGTGTATGTGTGGGCGCGTGCGTGCGTGTGTCTCTGTGTGTATGTGTGTGTGTGTGCGCGCGTGCGTGCATCTGTGTGTGTATTCATTATGTATGCTTCAATTTGAATCCAGACACATTCCTTAAGGCAGCGAGTGCCAGCATGGAAAAGTTCCCGTTGTTCACGATGAAAATGTGCGTCCCAACATATTTAGTTGAACAGCTTTCTTTAACCCTTTTACAGCGAGCTCTGATTCTAACGCACTTGAAATAGTATGCAAAATTTTGAAAATGTATGTATGTGTTCTCATACCAGATAAATTTGATCTTAGAACTGACATATTAAAATGCCAAAAGACTGAACACAGGCGATAGATAGAGAGAAAAAGAAATAGAGAGATAAACAGTTAGAGCATAGTATATAAAGATTTGCATAACAGAGATTGATTGTATAAATTGATCGATAAACAGATGGACAGATAGATCGATCGATAGATGGATGGATGGATGAATAGATAGATAGGTAGGTTGGTAGATAGATTGATAGATAGACAGACAAATAGACAGATTGATGGATAGATAGATAGATAGATCTGATGGTATATTGAAATGATGCAAAATTATGATATTTTTATCTAGAAGGTGTATTAATTTGTAATATTTCTTAGAGGTTATTCAACTCCTACAAATTAAAGATACTTCCTGTTGTGATAATGATTATTCTAATTCGAAAACAGAGCAGCAAAAAATACAACAAATGTTCTAGTTACATCATCATTTTTGTTTTAGCACAGTAAAAAAACAACAACATAAAAACAAAATAACAAAAAAAACCAACCTCCAAACAAAACAAAACAAAACATTAACAACTAAGGTTAAATAACGCCAATAAGAGGAAGGTTAGTATTTATTTTTTTATTATTATTTTATATAATATTTGATTTTTTTTAAATGTTCGGCTCCTCTTTTCAATGAGATTTTAGATATCAACTATCATATCTTTTAATTACATTCAGGTATCAATGGCTAATTTGAAGATAACTTTATAGAGAAAGAGAGAGAGAGATATATAGATAGATAGACAGATAGAGAGAGAGAGAGAGAGAGTGTGTGTGTGTGTCAGAGAGAGAGAGAGAGAGAGACAGAGAGAGAGAGAATATTATGTGTCAGAGAGAGAGAGAGAGAGAGAGAGAGAGAGAGCGAAAGAGGAGAGAGAGAGAGAGAGAGAGAGAGAGGGTCCTTTTTCAGTTAAAACTAAAAAATCATTTGTATCTTTTCACTGTTTGGGCAATTCAATATTGTAAAAGGATCTATTGAGAAAGGAGAGAGATAGAAAAAATAGTAAAGACACACACATACATACAGGTACACAGATACATACACCATACACGACACACACACGCACATATCATACACGACGCATATACACACATGTAAACAGATACACACGACACACACACACACAGACAGATACAAAAGGATAATCGGTCCCATTTGACGGTATTCGTCTGGATTCGAACTTTACAATAATGTTGGAATACAAAGCGAAGCACTCTACATTCGAAGCCAACCAGCACTCAATTCAAGTTCATGTTCAAGTGGAGGCTTTTATAGCGCTGATATCCACGAATTGTGCTCATCGCGCTTCACACGTTTACTTTCCCCGGCCAACAGCAAACATTGAAACACATAGGACAAGACAAGTGAATGTTAAGCGTGTTACAATTTGTTTGTGGAACAAAGACACTGCGGTATGGAGGGCCAGGTACCCATTTGACTGCTGGGTCGATAGCAGGGGTTTTCTGGTCGCGGAAAAAGATTTCCGCCTCTGAAGGGGATTGAACCCAGGAACCTTCCACACAGCAGTCTAATGCTCTACGAACTGAGCTATTGCGCCCCCCCCCTCCGATCCCCTTCTCCACCATTCTTCCTTCAGGGAAGCTTATCTCATATCTCTGGCACTTCATGCTACGCTATCCAAGGGCTGGCAGTGAGATCACCCGCCTGCCTTCCATCTTCCCTTCTTTCATCCTTCCTTAGTAAAAACAACAACAAAACACGAAAGAGAAAGTAGAGATAGATAGACAAGCGGGGAGAAAAAGGCAGAGCTATCCGCTTTCTCCGACCTCCTTCACAAAAGAGCGGCCGTTTACATAAGTAATTGCTACTGATAGGAAAGCTGATGACTGAGGAAAGGAATTTTGTAAAAATAATTATAAGATATTTCGTTTTATGCCATGACAAGCAAGCAGCCTTCTGGATATAAAAAAACAACCCCCCCCCCCCCAATCTCTGGGAGGTGCTACAAAAGCAGGAATAGCAGACAAGCAACTAGAGGTGAGCATGGGCCGGTATTTTAACCCTTTCAAAGCTAAGGACACTAAAATCTTCAAGACTTGCAGGTTCCTTATACCAGATAATTCAGATTTCAGTGAACTGACATATGCCAAAAATCTGAATTTCAAGCTTTTGGCATATGTCAGTTCATTGAAATCGGAAGTACCTGGTATAAGAACACATACATTTTCAATATTTTGCATATTGCAGTTGGGTTGGAATCAGACATCGCTGTAAAAGGGTCAATCGGTCTTCACACACCTGGGCCTGCCTGCTGCCCAACTGCCCACCTACTGACCGGTCCTTTATTTAAAGTCTCGGCCATCCAGTCCTTAGTTTATTAACCTTTCACAGCGGGGTCTGGTTCAAGCCGAAATGAAAGATGTAAAATGTTCAAAATTTCCTGATTGTTCTTTTACCAGATACATCAGATTTCAGTCAAGTAAGACCTTTAGAGCCTTATGACCCATGGATACCCGGAGCTTATCCCGGTTTTTGTAGCGTGAAGCGGACAAATGACAATGGTTGCCACCCCCTGGACAGGACGCTAGTCTATCGTAGATTACTTTCCCAAACACAAATTGTAGATTGATACCCATTTTACACGTTGGGGTGAGGCAATTGGAGTATATTTCCTTGCCCAAGAAAAATGCAAAGTGCCACGAGTAGGAATCGAACCCGGAGCCCCCGGGTTCTGTGCTGTGTCGCTACCAGTTAGGTCACCGCGCCTGTTCTCTTACTAGAGAAATAAGAATTTCAGGCTTTTGGCATATCTCAGTCAACGGAAATCTTATTTATCTAGTATAAGAACATGTGAATTGTTATTATTTTGTTATATTCTGTTTGAGTTTGAATCGCAGTAGCTGTGAAAGGGATAAGCAGGATTCAATGGATTGAAATGTGAAATTCAGGCTTTTGGCTTATGTCAGATCAGGCAGTCGTTAGCAGTGAAAGGGATAAGCAGGATTTCAATGGACTGAAATGTGAAATTTAGGCTTTTGGCTTATGTCAGATCACTGAAATCAGGTATATTATAAGATCAGGCAGTCGTTAGCTGTGAAAGGGTTAAGCTACACACATAGCCGGTGACTTGATACAGCAAGCCTGTTTGGTTGTCGACACAACAGTCGCAAGTCAGGAGGTGAGCGCTGAGCCCTCGCTATGGTGCCAATCACGGTCCGGACTTTGATAGAAATCTGGCAGGGAAGCAAGTAGGCTGTGAGGTAGGTTGGTGAGTAGGTGCTCAGACAGGTTGGTTGGTTGGTTGGTTGGTAAGAAGCGGGGAGGTAGGTTGGCTGGTTGGCAGGTAGGTAGGCTGGTTGGTAGGTAGGTAGGCAGGCTGGTTGGGAGGTAGGTAGGCTGGTTGGGAGGTAGGTAGGCTGGTTGGTTGGTAAGAAGCGGGGAGGTAGGTTGGCTGGTTGGCAGGTAGGTAGGCTGGTTGGCAGGTAGGTAGGCTGGTTGGGAGGTAGGTTGGCTGGTTGGCAGGTAGGTATGTATGTAAGTTGGGGGATAGGTTGATGAGTGAGTAGGTAGGTAGGTAGGTAGGTATGTATGTGGGTAAGTACAGGTTAATGTATAGGTAGGTATGTAGGAAGGTAAGCAAGTAGATAGGTAGGGAGGGAGGTATGAAGATAGGTAGGGAGGGAGGTATGAAGATAGGTAGGGAGGGAGGTATGAAGATAGGTAGGTAGGTATGTATGTTTCGGGGATATGTTGATGAGTGAGTAGGTAG
Organism: Melibe leonina; assembly: GCA_031471865.1. Classification (NCBI taxonomy): domain Eukaryota; kingdom Metazoa; phylum Mollusca; class Gastropoda; order Nudibranchia; family Dendronotidae; genus Melibe; species Melibe leonina. The sequence continues at coordinate 7,427 of JAUEKZ010216335.1, forward strand.
GTAGGTAGGTAGGTAGGTAGGTAGGTATGTGGGTAAGTATAGGATAATGTATAGGTAGGTATGTAGGAAGGTAAGCAGGTATATAGGTAGGGAGGGAGGTAGGAAGATAGGTAGGTAGGTATGCATGTAAGTTGGGGGATAGGTTGATGAGTAGGTAGGTAGGTGGATACGTACGTGGATAAGTATAGGTAGGTATGTAGGAAGGTAAGCAGGTAGATAGGTAGGGATGTAGGTAGGTAGGTAGAGGTGTGTGTGTATGTATGTATGTATGTTGGGAGATAGGTTGATTGGTAGGTAGGTTGGGAGGGAGGATGGATGGATATGTTGGATAGTTAGATTGCTTGAGAGAGAGAGAAAGATAGAGAGAAGGAGAGAGAGGGGGGAGAGTGAGAGAGAGAGGGGGAGAGAGAGATGGAGAGAGAGATGGAGAGAGAGAGATGGAGAGAGAGAGATGGAGAGGGAGAGAGAGAGATGGAGAGAGAGAGATGGAGAGAGAGAGGGGGGGGAGAGATATGGAGAGAGAGAGTGAGAGAGAGAGGGGGAGAGAGAGATGGAGAGAGAGAGACGGAGAGAGAGAGAGAGAGATGGAGAGAGAGAGAGTGAAAGGTAGTAACTAGCCACATGTTTGAAGTCGGACCCGAAGAAACACCTGAGATTGTCGGACACCATATGGTCACGTGACAGGCAAAGCTGGGAGGGAAACACGGGCTGGCCATTGGGAGGAACGGCGGGCGTTCCTTCCTACTGCTTACTGCCTGGCTATTCCTGCCTGACCAGAGACGCCCATAATGGAGATCCTACTACAAGTCCATTTCGACTGTAATACTAAGCCTTAACCCTTCCATAGCGAGTTCTGATTCTAACCCCGCTGAAGTATGAACAATCTTCAAATTAAATTGTACACATTCTTTTTACCAGATAAATCAGATTTCAGTGAACGGACGTATGCCAAGAGCCCGAAATTCAGGCTTTTGGCATATGTCAGTTCACTGAAATCTGATTTAACTGGTATGAGAATAGGCAAGTTTTGAAAGTTTTGGTGTCTTTATAGCATTGAAATGGTTAACTTAAAAATCGTAAAGGTCTGTCTGTTCTGGTACCAGGTAAATCAGATTTCAATGAAATAACATATTTATGCCAAAAGCCTGATTATATCTTACATAATTTCCTCTTCCTTTCAAACTTTTTAATATCTGTTTGTTTTATGGTAATTGTGTATCTCTGCTTCATATTTTATGACATATTATAACTATGTCTGTGTTATGTAACATTGTAAAATAATTTCCCCGTTGAGGGATCAATAAAGTAACCTCATCTTATTCTATCTTATTCGAAGATGAGATATATTCAAAGTTAAGGTGTGTCTCCACTGGTAGGTTTTAGGAATAGAAAAATAGAATGGAAAAGTCTTGGGTGTTTCAATTGGTGCCATTTTAGAATTGCACCAATAGAAACACCCAAGCCTTTCGCATTCCGTTTTTCTATTCCTAAAACCTACCAGTGGACACACACCTTTACGAAAGAAAATAAACTACAGGATATATCAGAGATGGTTTCGGGGCTGGGGTTTTTTCCCCCACCGCGCAACATTGTGGAGTTGTGAAAAACTTCTGCTCGCAATCAAAACAGCCCAATTTGGGTGTCTCGGTATAGGAGTTTTTCTGTCCCTCCCTGGGCGAGAGAAATTACAATAAACCTAGCGGTTAGTGGAACAGTTAAAGAAAAATTGGCGGAGGGGATTTGTAGGACAAGAGGCGTGAACTAGAGAACAAATACGCAGCAAGACAAGTAACGGTAAGGCAGGGGTCTGAGGCTGGTGAGGTATGCTGGGTAGATGAAAGGTACACAATGGGGAAAGTCCAAAGATATCTGGAGGGTGGCTACACGAGAAGTGTTAATTAACCCTTTCACAGCGAGGTTTGATTCGAACAGTAAAGAACATGCAAAGGTGCTCGTTCTTATACAGGATATATCAGATTTCAGTCAACTGACATAGTATTATACCAAAAGCCTGAAACTCAGATTTATCTGGTATAAGAACACGTACATTTGCAAGATTTTGCATATTTCAGTTGGGTTAGAATCAGACCTAGCTGTGAAAGGGTTAATTTTACCTATTGGGTTTGTACATGCTTGCAGAGGGGAAATTGGCATTTACACAGTGACTCCACAAAGGACTGGATTCTCCTTAGGTGGTGGAGAGATAGATGGATAGATGGGATGGATAGATAGATAGATAAATAGAAAGAATGTAAACAGATGGATAGATAGATAGATAGATAGAGGGATGGATGGAGAGCTTAAGTAAAAGTAAAAGAGAACAGAAGAAGGGGGTGGGGGGTGGGGGAGAGGAAGGAGAAGAGGATATTGGCACCACTACTCAGTCCCTGCCATCCAACACTCTGCTTCTGCTTCCAGAGCTAAATGGCCCAGGTGGTGAGGCGAAGTGTTGTTGACAAAACACGGACCCCTCTGCCACTTGGTTGTTTGTTGACGTTCCGCATTCGACAGTTCGTGCTCGATATATATCTATATGTCTATCTATCTATCTACCTATCTATCTATCTATCTATCTATCTATCTATCTATCTATCTATCTATCTATCTATCTAT
>JAUEKZ010216357.1:0-10038 GCA_031471865.1 Melibe leonina
ATAACTTACGTTAGAGTCGTGCTAAAGTATTGAAATTCGTTCTGAGCACAGACGCTGTTGAGACCCTGACGCACATACAATTTCAGTTATCTAGTTCATAAACTGTGGATTTTACAGTCTGTCAAATTTCTATTTTCCCCACCCGTATATAGAACTCAATTTCAGAGTAAAAACGCTGAGTGGGATATGGGATAAAGTGTCTTTGGATATAATTTTTATTGCACGATTCTCGTCAAACGAGTTTTAAAGCGCACCAATGAACTCGTTTGATAAATGCGAGTGCAATGTAAATGATATCAAAAGACACAAGTCTTGTACCGCTCATCTTTAATTTAAAGACAAAAAGTTGAACAAAACAATAGTCCAATCGATTCCACTGTTCCGAGATATTAAATGGGGAATACAATTCAAACGTTATGCACATTCTTAATAGTTTAGCCTCAGAAAAGCAAGGAAAAATCTTTGTTTTGTTTGATGTTTTAAAGACATTTATAATTTCAAACATTTCAAAATCATGATAATGGTAACAAAACTCGATAAATTTAATGACAGAGATTCAATATTTTAAAACGACTCACTGAAACAAATAATGATATAATTATAAAAATCACAACAACAACAACATAAACAATGCCCCACAAACCAAAATAGTGAATGTAATTTTATTATTAATGAGTAATAGTCAAAAGGAAAAAGCGATAAAATAATACAATTTGAGCGACCCAAGCTGCGGTATATATGATATTCTATAAAACCGCCGCTCTACTCAATCACCCGCTCAAAAATATTCAACACCTGAAACAAAATCATGACAATATGGAAATTGTAATAATATGAAAAGCACCCGTATTATGGAATAACTGAGATTTGATTTTCTCATATTTACTTCATCCAGTCAATTTATAATATTTGAGCCAGGCACATTGGACCTTGACCAAGTTCACAGTTTATTAATAGTAATGGGATGTCGAAATCCCATGATTTTTGCTTGGTAAATCATCCAATCACAACTCGTAATTAAAAAAAAAAAATGCTCGTACACGTAATCCCGCCAATCTTCAATGCTACACACAGACATGGACAACTAAGAATGACGACGGAGAAAGACACACAGACATGGACAACTAAGAATGACGACGGAGAAAGAAAAGCGACGATTACAACAGTCGAGTAGTTGAAAATGGCTGAAAGACAGATATTTTTTTTTAGAAATCGACACCCATGCAGACATATATTATGAGTGAAATTTCATTTGCTCTATCTCCAGCTTTCGTTGCAGAGTTTGCGATTCCTGTATCTGTTTGCGATGACTTCTGATTTTATTCAAGTTAAAGTACCTACAGCTTAAGAGGATGGTACTTGTATCTGTTTCAACTTAAACCAAAAGCACCACTCTTTACACAACCATCAGATTACAGTTTCTTCTATCAATCTCAATTTGATAATTAATTTTTTTCGGGTCGAGCCAGTAAGAAGAATAAAATTCAAGACTGACGGAATGCATCTACCACCGAGGAAAGGAGAATTGTATGACAAGGTCCATGAAAATCAATCATAACATTAAGAGTTGACGCGTTGCCACACAAAGATAAACAAGATGACTCACTCGAATAATAATAATATCTCACTCAGTCACAGTATACACATACCGGGCCTACGAGTGTTAACATTGTTCCCCCATAATGCTGAGCGCCTTGCGGGACAGCGGCCCAACCTTTTCACGAGGAGGTCTGACTCTAACCCAACTGAATTTGCAAAATCTTGAAAATGTAGGTATTCTTTTACCAGATAAATCAGATTTCATGGAACGGACATATGCCAAAATGCTGAAATCTGATTAATCTGGAATAAGAACAGGTAAGTCTTGAAGATTTTGGTGTCCTAAGCATTGAAAGGGTCAATGACCAGGGTATATTGAGCTACGCCACCGGTGGGAAATACTTTCCACTCTCGATACAAAAGCCAGCGATTTGACCTTTGACACAGAAGACAGGCTTTTCTAAAAATTGCAATCCGTTCTTCAATAGAGACAGACGAGTAGACGAGTTGCTTTTTATACAAGCGTTCAGAATCAGACCCTTTGGAATCGTAAACAACAGTTTGGGTAAACAGACTGAATTGGTTTGGAATTTGCTGGATCAATTCTATTGTTTGAGTTCGATTCTTGGCTCAACGCCGTATGAATGGATTCGCGTCTAAACGAAGAATGTGGGGGTTTCAATAGCGCATGATAAGAATACAATTGTTCAATTCTATCTCAGAATACGTATTCGATAAAAAGGAAAAATCGGGGGCGAGGGTGGGAAGGGTGAGGGGGGGGGGGTGAACAATAGAGTTATGACATACAACTCTGTCGTATGAATAAAGTTACAAAAACGATACGATGGAAAGCACGTTATACAATAAGGTAATTTCTTAACCCTTTCACTGCGAGGTCTGATTCTAACCAAACTGAAAGATGCAAAATCTTGAAAATGTACGTGTTTTTATACCAGATAGATAAGATTTCAGTGAACTGACATATGCCTGCCTCAAATGCATTGGGTCTACTAGAAAACACTGTCATTCTAACTTGCTGGGTGATCTGCCAACGAGAAAATCACACCGCAACAAAGTTATGCTATTACTATTACTATTACTAGGGTATGTTTGTTTATGCTGTAGACTGACTGGATGCTTTGTCAAAATACTCACAATGCTGGTATTTTACTAACGCACAAATCTCAGTAATGATGTCATTCAGAGTGAACAAACAAAAAGTTTTCGTTATATTGTTGATGTCAAAAGGAAAACATGTTGTGGTTATGACGTCAAACGCTATTGGTCTAGAACGCATCATGTAGTGTTGTTGGAGTTGAGCGTGAAAAAGCACGAACAGTAAGCTATCACAGTAAGAATTACAAAATGCTGACAAGTCTACTAGAGAGAGATAGAGAGAGAGAGAGAGATAGAGGAGAGAGAGAGATAATGAGACAGACAGACAGAAAGAGAGAGGGAGAGAGAGAGAGATAGATAGAGAGAGATAGACAGACACACACACACACACACACACACCAGAACCAGCCTTTGATTGAGAGCATCATTCTAAGGCTAGCACCATTAGTTCCGCCAGGCTAGTTTCAACAAATAAACGCTTCATATTCAAAAACAAAATGTAGATACAAAATAATCCAATCTACACTCATTCAATACAATATCCAGCAACATCAGAGTTATCATCGTCTCTTCGCAAAATCCTCACACACATAACACATACACTACTTTATTTGGAACATTTCATCAGCATGACTAAAACGCATGTCAAAATTGCACCCATATTTGATAATTTGGTGATGGCTGTATGATAAACGGACACTAGCATAAATTATGATAAAATGATGAAACCAAAATAATTATTTATTATGCCATCGTGGTGATACGGGTGACGACTGTCTTGTGACGAGAATGATAGTAATAATTTTTATGATGATGATGATGATGATGGTGGTGGTGGTGGTGATGTTGGTGATGATAAAAGTGATGTTGGTGATGATAAAAGTGATGTTGGTGATAATGATTATCATAATTAATTATGATGACGATCATTAGTATAGCCTCATTATTTTCATCTTTATGGTTTCGGTGATAATGATAATGAATCTGTTTTTGACATAGATTTCAACACCCTAAGATTAATTCATTAATTTAAGATATTTCATAATGCAACACGTGACAAATACATAGGCAATGAAATGTACACAAATCAAGAAGGTTGACACGAATGATATCAAATACAAAATTGCCATTTCTAACTTTTGTAAAAAAAACAGCAAAGTATCCATGGTAACATACCAACAACATCGATGCCATCTTCAAGAATACACTGTGTTTGCCCTCGTAAACATTGTAGTCAGCAACAAGGACAACATTTTTCAAACTTTTATCATTCAATCATATAAAATTCAATGGAGCGATTTCACAACGCGAGACTAAGATTGAGACGAGTCTAAATTGTAAATCAACTCGATTCAGGCTCGCGGTGAATGTTTTGACCACTTATGAAATTCAAAATATTCACTCCGAGTCTGAGCCGAAATCGAGCTAAATTTAGCATAAAGCCTCGGAAAACGCGTTATTCTCGTGTCATGAAACCAGCTCAATAAAATGACAAGTAAAATTGTCGATGTTGAAGGGGGCAACTTGGTGCATTCGAAAGAGGAGAAAGATCGCCATTGATCCTTTGGGCGTGATGGTATCTCTTATTTCATAAGAGAACTCCGCAAGTGTTGATTTTCTTTTGAGTGTGTGTGTGTATGTCGTGTGTGTGTGTGTGTGTGTGTGTGTGTGTGTGTGTGTGTGTGTGTGTGTGTATGTATGTGTACACGTGTGTGGTTGACTCTAAAACTAAATTAAAATGATTGTCATTTCTGTCGGAGGTTTCATGGGGGATCATGTCATATAAAATGCACGTGTGTAAATGTAAAAGCAAGACGATAAGGTTAGTGAAAAGAAGAGAAGCATATTATCTATCAGAGAAATCCCACAAAAGAGATGAGTCACATAAAAAAATGGACTGTGCTATAAATGACTATCAGACAATAATAATGATAATAACAATGATAGTAATTATGATGAAAATATATGTATTCGCGAACATATAATATATATATATATATATTAAACCTTGTAAAATCCCTTTTCTCGACCCCAATGTTTCATTAGGGCCTGTCACAAGGCAAGACGAGGACACCCCATTCGTCATCCGCAGAGCAGCCCAGCAATTTGTGTACGTGAGGTAAAGAACCTTACCCAGATATACAACTTGAGCGATCGTGGCTTTTTATTTATCTTTGCACTGGACATGATGAGGGGATTTTGAAACCACCCACCCTCTCATCCACTGGTGTCTAGTCTAGGACCAAGATTTTAACACCCGATCTGTTGTGTGCTGTTGTATTGTATGAGCTTCGTGACAACAAACGTCTCCAAGACGACACAGAGACATAGAACTTGTACTTGATGCCAAACTTATGTCTGGAATAGCCAGTGACCACATAGCTCATTTACAGTGGAGCCCCTGGATAGCGACACCCTTGAATAACGACAACCCCTCGATAGCGACACCCCTGAATAACGACAACCCATCGATAGCGACACACCTGAAATAACGACAACCCCTGGATAGCGACACCCCTGAAATAACGACAACCCCTGGATAAGATCATCATATGACCTCTTTACCTCCAAAGCCGTTTTTTTTGGTTAAACATTATTAATAACAATTGAATTGAAAACCCGCGAATAACGACAACCCTTGATAACGACAAAATTTTCTGGTCCCGGGTGATGTCGTTATCCAGGGGTTCAACTGTATTTCCCATTTCTATCTAGGGTAGAAGGCCTCAATTTCGAACAGTTCACCCTGGGGCTCAAAATGGAACACCAATCAAGTGTGTCTGTATTTTTTGCTTGTATATGAATTTTTTTTTTCAAAGTGCAACTTTAATGTTGACTCATCAATAATAAATACCAACTGAAATCAATATAAATACATTTTATCTACATACTAATGGAGCTAAGGGAAATTTTACGCGCAGTATATTCTCGAAAACTCCGTTACATAAAAATTCGAAATTTGACCAGTTTCCATAACATTCAATGTAGTGTTGCGGTATTGTATTCTAATTTGGATCAACGTTTTGATAAAAAAAACTTGTATTGAACTAATTGCATTCATTTTCTGCCCAATCGGTCGATTCACTGCGGACATCGTTTTTACCTCGGCTAACATTAGCTAGGTATTCAAACTAATAAATGGTAATAACAATTTATTTCTATAGCACTGTCGCCTTTCACTTAAAAAATGCTCAGGGGCGCTTTACAATACAATAAAAAATAATTAAAACACACAACACACTCAAGTATACACATAATTTTCGCAATCCGGTGGAAACCAGAGTTGCCAGATTGGGCGATAAGTCGCGAAATATGTATTTTAAGATACTAATCAGCTGATACCAAAAGTCACGTGAAATGGGGAGACATATCTAGTATATATTTTTAAAAATAAGCAAAAAGAAAAAAATGTAACACGCTCGATTACTGTTCGATATTGAGGCCGAAAGTGAATTGTTCGAAATTGAGACCATTTACCCTAAGTCTTGGAAAGCAAGGGGCAGATAATTGTAACATTTTGATGCAAACAGATGGCGCTGCATTTTGTTGTGGAAACGAGCTAGATATATCCTCACTCATCTATTTCGAGGTCCCAAACGTATCCCGATTTAAACAGAAACCCCGGTAGCTTATTTTCAGACTATGGTTATATATAGATATATTTTTTTAAAAGTTCGACATATGTGAAGGTACAAAAAATGAGGTGAACGCACGAGAGAAACAAATTGCAACACGTTTGAAATTCAAGGTAAGCTTACCGCTCTTCTACAAAGGCTTGAGAAGCAATAGAATCTTAGCATCACCCAAACGACACTGCTGATGTCTACTTCGGAATATAGCCATTGAATAAGTGTTTCAAACTTGTCTTTTAAAAAAGACTTGACATCAATTGAGTTCTACAATAATTATAATAATACTACCAACTAACGACAAGCACACACCAACATGCACATACAAAACAAAAATAAACAAACAAATTATAATCCTGACACAGTTAAAACTAAATTATTAATTCAAATTCAAGAACGAGGACTAGCAAAGTCTAGCAGGTTAACATTGGTCTCATTTCCCCCCTTTTTTGCCTGAATTTAAAAAAGGAGTTGAACACGGAACAGCGACAACAACAGCGACAACAGGAACAACAACAATACACATAAACATTACCACCACAAAAAAACAACAACAATAAGAACAAAAACAGCAACAACAACCCCCCCCCCAAACAACATGGCGACAAAAAGAGGAGTGACAAATTAAAATATTCAATATGAGGAGTATGTAATAAGAAATAATTCCAAATAATAAAACCCGTATTTTGTTCTGTCCAATTCTTGGCAAGACGTGATTCCATGCAAGTATTTAATCAATTGAGTTTTTAGACGAAATCTTGGGAGACGTAAGTTTTTGGGTGCATGAAGATGTCAGTGATATGGCACCTTGCGCACTGACTTGAGAGAGAAGCTGTTGGTATCATGAATAGTAACCCTAACATTACTGTTGTCATAAGGTTCATCTCTTGCGCCTACTCACGAACAGTGATCGAGCAGGGATCTAAAATAAAGTCAACAGCCGGTATATTATTCGTGTCACACACAGGGCTGTCCGACTTTGCAGCCTAGGCTAGGGTTTGTATTATTCTAGAATCAAGTCGACAGCAACCTTATAGTCATAAACTCAACGTCGGAACAATCAAGACGACATTGTTTTGAGAATGGGTTGAGAAATAAATCGTTCAAGAATGGTAACCACCCCCCCCCTCTCTTCGTATCCCCATTGAACCGTCTAACATAATAATAGGCTATGTGTTATCTCTATTTCATTCCTCTCTATCTAAATCACAGAGTATTTCATTCAATACTTATGGTATCTGATACTACACCAATAACCACTATCGATTGTGACTTAAAATATACGTGGAGGATTTTTAGGTTTTTTCCCTCGGATACTTGAGGTAAGATTAGATGACACAGGAATGAAATGCGATGAGTAATGATGTCACATCCCTTGTCTAATCGTCAGAAACGACCTAGATAGAAAATGTATTTTTTTCACAAAGTTTTTTTTCATACAGATTAACAGATTATCGGATTGAATTGTATAGCAATAAAAGCTGGAACAACTTTTAGCGACGGGATTGGGGTGGGCAAAGGGTTGAAAAGTACATTTGCACACACTCTGGCAGTGTTTGGTCTTTTTGCAGTAAACATGTCGTCAACTTTGTTGATCTGTTCCGAGGTGATCGGATGCACTGGGGTGTGGTGCCGTGTCATGTGTTATGTTTGGCCGGGCAGTCCGGAGTAGTGGAGGGGAGGGGAGGGGAGGGGGGATGATTGGCGGAAGCTCGCAGTCCCAGGTGCCGTCGTCATGAATTTCATGGAGACTGATGTCATCCTCAGGTTGATACGCTTATATACTGTTTTATTTAATATCAACGATCCGTAACCATTTTTTTCAACTATTCTCGGTGATAGTTTTAATTATCCATGGCAGATAGCTGGAGACTTTGCTGTAAATACCGTACTTGCCCTTCAGACCGCACCCCTCTCCGTAACTGGTGACCCCATAGATGGAATGCCGACCCCAGCGGTTCTCACACAGCAAAGGACCGCCGCTGTCGCCCGCACAAGAATCTATTCCCCCGCGCTTGTAGCCCGCACAGACTTGGTCGTCCGTGATGGTGTATTTGAACACCCGCTGGCAGCGTCTGTGTTTGACCACCGGCACTTTAGCCTCGTAGAGCGCCGAGGACCCGTAGAGGTGCGAGCTTTTGATCTTACCCCAGCCTACGATCGTGCACAACTGGTTTTTACGCGGGAAGAACCCCGCGTCCGGGAGACAGGCAAACCCGAAGGAGGAGTAAGCAGGAGGTTTGCGGCTGAGCTTGATCAGGGCTATGTCGTTGGTAATTGTCTGGTAATCAAACTCTGGGTGAGGGAAATCCTTGGCTGGTCGAATGTCCTCTTCCCCGTAATCATAATCCTGAAAGGTAAGAACATGAGGATGTTGGACTATGATGCAGAAGGGAGAGAGAGAGGGAGGGAGAGAGAGAGAGAATGAGAATGAGAGAGAGAGAGGGGGAGAGAGAGAATGAGAATGAGAGAGAGAGAGAGAGGGAGAGAGAGAGAATGAGAGAGAGAGAGGGAGAGAGAGAGAATGAGAATGAGAGAGAGAGAGAGGGAGAGAGAGAGAATGAGAATGAGAGAGAGAGAGGGGAGAGGGGAGATATATCAAATCATGTTCACAGAGTTTAAAAGCCCCTGAAAAGAGGATCGCATTTTGCAAATAGAGCTATTACAAATTCAAACAAAATTAAAAAGGTATCATAGGAAAGTTATAGAAATTAACATAATAAGTAATGCAATTTTAAGAGGAATCATTGCAAATCCGCAGGTCACGTCAAAAGGTTACGGATATCATACCCAATGGTAAATAAATACTCAATGGTTAGTCATAAACATAACGCACATTAACAATTTCTTCATCAATTATAATCATTATAGTTCGATGACACGGTGGCACGGTACTTCATTCAGGTGTGTACACCGGCTGCCTAGCTCAAAAGGTAGAGTGTCTGCCTCGGAAACAGTAGATCGGTGGCTCGAATTCCATACCTAAAACGTTAAAAATGATATTTTAGCAGCTGCCCAGCCAGCCACATAGCGTTGTAAGAACAGTGCTAAGATTGGTTGGCCCGGTGTCAGTATACTGTGACTGGATATGATATTCGAACGAGCCCTCTGTGCCTGGTAGCACGTTAACTTGTTTAGAGAGCGTAACCTTTCGACATGACCTAAAATGTATTTAAAAGGGCTTCAATAACCCTTTCCCTGCTAAGGACACCAAAATCTTCAAGATTTGCCTGTTCTTATACCAATTAAATGAGATTTCAGTGAACGGACATATGCCAAAAGCCTGAACTGAAATTCAGGCTTTTGGCTTATGTCAGTTCACTGAAATCACATCTATCTGGTATAAGGATACGTACATTATCAAAAATTTGCATATTCAGTTGGGTTAGAGTCAGATTTCGTCGTAAAAGGGTTAAACTAACAGGCAAAAAAAAAACCTCCAAAAAACACACCAACCAACGAACATATCAAAATGCCCGGAGAATTGGAAAAGCCGAGAGGGCGTGACCACTGACTGCTCTTACTCTTACCTCGATATCGTGTTCCCCGACTCGGACCATGAGTCTCCGTTTCTTTCCCTTCTTTCGGACACAGTGGGCAGCGGTCAGCACCCAGCGTGGGGCAATCAGTGTCCCGCCACAGTAATGTTCATTGGCTCTGGTCAGGATGGCAACCTGGTAAAAAAGGGGGAGGGGGAGGAGGTGTGGGGGTGGGAGTGGGGGTGTGTGGGGTGGGGGTGGAGATGAGGTGTGGG
>JAUEKZ010216379.1:0-10037 GCA_031471865.1 Melibe leonina
TTGTCTACAGCATCTGATATTCTCCAGATGATGATTTTGGCTAAGATATTGCTTGGTATAGATAGCAATGTGATCCCTCTCAAATTGTTACAATCATTCAGGGCTCATTTTTAGGTATCTTCCCTATTATTCATTTAGTCCAATCATCGGGCACCATTTCTCCTCACCAAATGGTTTGAAACAGGGGTTGTAGAATAGAGGCAGATAGTGATGGATCTGTTTTGAATATTTCTGCATTCAGATTGTCCTGTCCAGGAGACTTTCCATTTTGAGGGTTCGTATTGCTGCCACTATTTCCTCCTTTTGTGGTGGACTTGTGTTTATGTCGATATCATCAATCTACAGCTTCATATATGTCTGCTGCCTCTTCTGGTGCTGGTGGGTTTAAAACTCCCATAAAATGTTCGGCCCACCTTTCGTTTTGCTCCCTATCTGAAGTCATAATTTACCTCTGCCTTGTTTATCTTTGATTCGTCCTCTCGTATTTCCCCTAAACTTGCAGCACACTTGCCTTCTGATATTGTATAACTTCCCCTGCTCTCCCTTTGCCTCTGCCTCTGTTGCTAACCATTCCATGACTTGTCTTTTGTCTTGTCGAGCTACCTTATTGACCATCCTATGTATTTCGTTATACTCGGTCTCCTGTTTCTCCCTTATTCTTGATGATTTTACTTGTACTAGTTCCTTTTTAATGTGTCTCCTATCTGTCATTGCATTTATTGTTTCTTGTTGTATCCAATCCTTGGTCTTCTGTTTCTTGCGATAACCCAATTTCTCCATGCTGCTATCTGTGTATAGTTTGGATATTGGTCTCCATATATTGTCTACTGCATTTTCTTCATTGTCGTCCATAATCTGGTCCTGTTGTGTATGATATCGGTTCTTCAGATCCATGACAAATGCAGACTTCACTCTATTGTCTCTAAGTTGGTTTGTGTCGAAACGCTATGGTTTGTTATTTTGTTAGATGCTTTCTTCAGCTTTAGTTTAAGGAATGCTGTTACCATGTGGTGTTGACAACCTATATCTGCACCTCTCTTTACCTTGACATCAAGTAAAGATGGTCTTCATTTGCCATTGATCATCAAATGATCTTCTTTTTCTTCTTCTTCCAAAAAATTTAAAGTTATCAATTTGAGTTTTTTTTTTTTTTAAATTGATGAATAAGATATTTTTACAAATCATTTTTTATAACTATATTTACATTTACAATTTTACCCCTACTGTACAGTTAAATTTTGTTTTAAAATGTTACTGATGCCCTGAAGGCTGAAAACACAGAGAACGAAGAAATAATTGTTTGAAAAAGTCTGTTTGCAGGCGCCTCTATGACCCTCGTGTGTCGTGGCGCCTTTAAACTCCCAATAAACAAACAAACAAACAAACATTTATGGTTCTGTGCATGCCCGTGAGGTCGAGGATCGGCGCACAGTTTACATTTCAAACATTCTCTCATTTTCAGTTTTTATTATCTAGTATGTATTCACAGTCACTTCCTTTCACGCTAACACAGACAGATTTACTCATCCGATTATAAAAAAAACAATATTCAACAATTTTCCTAAAAGTATCCAGAGACTCCATATCTGCTGTTTCTGTTTCTGATCAATCTAGTTCTTGTACCTCCCATTGGGCGAGTTCCAGGTCAGCTTGTGGATATTTCGGTGTGGGGATAGTGACCCTCCAATCACAAGGTTGTTCATGGCACAGTACTCTACTAGTCTTCATTTTCATTCCTGCTCCCAATTCCGTGTTTACCTATAACCCTTTCATAAGGTAAGGTAAGGTAAGGTAAACTCTATTGATCCAATTGGAAATTCCATTGTCACATCCCACCTTGGCATTAAGATCCCCCATTAGCCTGCTGCTGATTGGGTTCCAATAAAGTTATCTTATCTTATCTTATTAAACTTCTCTCTAATCCTTTCTTCGGGATAATAGCCACTCCTTGGTGATGTTGTCCATCCTCACGCCCGGAGTATAGAACTGTTTCTCCTGCGTTGGTATTCAATTACCAGATCCTGTCCATCTACATTCACTTACTCCAAGAATATGGAGTCTGTACCTTTCCATTTCCAGGACAATCTGGGCCAACTTTCCAGTCTCGTACATCATCCTTACATTCCAGAAACCTACCACTGTCTTTGTCCTGACATCGGGATCACCAGTACCCAATTTTTCGCCTGTGTCCTGGAGTGAGTCGAGAGACGCTGTCCTTGTTATCTCGAGCGACGACCGATCCAGTATGGTCGCTCTTGTTGCTGTTTCCATAACATGATTATTCTTTTTACCAGTCAGTTTTGTTAGCATCCAGCTGAACCCCCCACGCTTGGAGGGCCAGTGGTCTCTCTCTTGGTCTGTCATTTCTCCTTCAACCATTCCAGCATGGGTATTCCTTCCAGGAACAGCGGTTCCAGCTGGCATTGCTCGCAGGGTCTTCAAGGCAAGCAAGCTCCCCCGCGACGACAAGGTAGAGGACCATGGGGAAGACTTCCATTATAGCAAACACTTTATCGTAGCCTTCTCTCAAGGCTGGCTCACCTTGTATCTTTCATCAACATATCTAATGTTTCTGTTGAAATCTATTCCCGGGATTTCTGGCACCAAATGTTGTGGATACTTTGTGGATAGACATTTTACAAATATTATATAACAACTACTACACAGTCCGTTACTTGCAATGAGACACATCTTTAATAAACAATAAATGGAGAAGGAAAATGAGCTCCTCAGCTCGCCATCTTGAATTCAGTTCACTCTCTTCCCACACACAATACATATTACACACTCTCTATGTCTTTCGCTCTCCACGAGTCCACGAGTGGACACAATGCACAACCCCCTGAGGTTCTGTCAGGGTTGCCCAAAACCAAACAAATAAACAAACAATTCCACAACATAGTCTATCTGACCTTTAGTATTTAGACAATTGCTAAAGCTATTAATGGTGGTAATTAGTTGTGATTCACAGCTTCTTTTTTGCCTGACACCATGTTGTATGTTATTCCGAATGTTATGGTCTTCCAATGTCCAAATGGTCCATAATGTTGCTGTGGATTGTATGTTCTAAAAGTTTGCAAGTTATTAATGTTAGAGAAATCCCAATCCTGAGCCGGGTCAGAACGACCTCCTCCACTGTGTTCCTAACCATGAAAAATTTCTGTTTTATCTTTTGTGTGTTTTTTAAAAATAAACCCTCAATAAACAAACATAAATTGTTCATGGTTAGGAACACAGTGGAGGAGGTTGTTCTGACCCGGCTCAGGATTGGGCATACGAGGCTGACCCATGGTCACCTCGTTTCTGCTGATGATGCCCCTCGCTGTGAGACGTGCAACTTCACTCTCACTGTGAGGCATATCCTTGTGAAGTGTCCCTCTCTACGTCCTGCCAGGGAGAGATGCAGCATCTCTTCCAGGGACATGAGGGACCTCCTTAGCACGGGTCGGAACGATAAAAAAAAGTTTTAGAATTTTTAAGACAAATAAATAAATTAGTTTTAAAGATTTTTTCAAATTCTTTCATGTTCTTTTGCATTTTAGTGAGATCCCATTTATTCCAGAGGTATATATTTCTTTTGCCTCCTTGGTTTCAGTTTTGATTTTATTAAGGCAGCGTCATGATCTCCTATCCATGGAAGTAAGTCTTCCTTTGATGTTAATCTTGGGATGTTAGTAAAGAACAGGTCTAGAGTATTATTTTTTTGAGTTTTAAAGTCAACCGTTTGATTCCAGCCTAGAATATTCATTGTGTCTAGGAACCTAGTATTGATGGCATTTTGATTTTTACTAGTAACTTAAAATCTCCTGCAATCCAAGATAAGGCTTTCTTGTAAAGTGCTTTAAGTTTTATTGGTTCTTCACAAATTGAATCGCTGGTTTTAATTTCGTTATTTGGTGGTCTATACACTACTCCTACAATGATTTCTCCTCCAATCTTACTTTTTTATCTGCTTTAGTTGTACTTTTGCAAAATATTTTTTCTGTGTGCTTGTCTTCATTTAGTTAAATAGTCTCACTTTGCAGGTCCCTTTTTACACCAATCAAGACACCCGCACCTCTTTTATTGCAGTTTGTATCTTTCCTATAAATTTCAAATTCTTCCAGGTTTAATTCTGAGGTTTTAATATCTTGAGTTAGCCATTTCGTCACTGGTCATGTGCCTAAACTCTGCAATTGTATTTTTGAGGCTTTGGAAATTTATGGCCATTGTTTTCACAGTAGGTGTATGCATTGCTTTTGAATATTGTTTATGGTTTGGGTTCTTTCTGCCAATGATAACGCCCATCATGCTTGAACGAGGCATTCGTTCATTTTGGTCAGTTGTCTGGTTCTCAGTTAATTATGTAAAATTTGAAGAAGAAAAAAACTAGATGTAAAAGCTTGGGAATTTCATTTATCATGATGAGGGGGGAAAAAACAGGCTTGGGAATTCATTTTTCAACAACAAAATTAAATTAAAAAAGCAACCCGGAATTTCTCCTTCTCTCAGCTGAAGATAATGGATATGAAAAATAATTCGTTCACAAAATACACCATGCGTGTACAAACTATTGTTTGACTTTATCTTGCCTTACACAGAGCGCGTCTTATCTACCAGTTCGATTTGGGGGAGTGGCATAGGAGGGGGGAGGGAAGGGTGGAGGGCCTGTCGTGCCTTTTGCAGGGGGGGGGGGGGGGGGGCTTTCTTTAGAAAGGGCACCCCTGCCGTTGTATATATTGAGATATGTAGCTAGATAGTGGATATAGGTTATCGGGGTCTTGATGAATGGACCGTGTCAAGGTCGCCGCCTTTGGTGTGATCTACTCTGTGTTGTACACCACCAGCTGGATTGCTTGCCTTCCAACGCTCTGCAGCACATACAGACCGTTTAACCACTCGTTCATTCCTTATTCCATTCATTCATTCTCCCATTCATTCATTCTTCCATTCATTCATTCTTTCCTCCATTCATTCATTCATTCCTTCTTCCATTCATTCATTCGTTCATTCCTGAAAATAATGAAATTTAATCTTACAACTGGGGAGTCAGATAGTCTTTAGCTAATATATATGTGCGTATCTAAGTCATTTATTCATTCAATCATTCATTCATTCACTCATTCATAAATTCATCCATTCAAATTCAATCACTTATGAAAATCGTTCATGAAATTCTATTTTTTTTTTTTTGGCAACGTAGTCTTCATCCTAGACCTACCAAACCATTTGTGTAGATTTCTTTTCGTCATTTGCAGACATAATAATGCAATTATATTCTCTTACCTATCTACGCTTTTTTTATACGATAACACATCAACCAGCCTGTCGTGTCTAATTCTTCTCTGTACGTTGTAACCGCCTTTACTCATGCGAGATTGCTCTCTTTACACGTCTTTCGGGTCTACCCGCAAAAATTCTGACAAATGGTTTAAACAAATCAAGAAATTAAATGCCAAAGAAAAAGGAGAGAAAAAGAGAAAGGAAATATGTCTCATTTTACTTAGATCTAAACCAATATTGCAACATGCCCTTTTAGCGAAATTATCCGTGTTACGTGTCCATGTTTGAAGGAAATCAAATAAGCTAAATTAATTGTTAAATTTTCTAGTTCCGAGATTTAATCATTATTGATGTTGTCATTGTCATTATTATTATCATTATTATCAAAGTTAAGCTTGAACGAACCTGGGAAAACGTGCGTGTTGTTCATTAAAAGAGTGTGCTGGTTGTAGCTTGGCGTGATATTATAGAATACGGTCAAAGCTCTGCTGTTGTAGGAACTGGAAGATCAATCTGGTCCACGGGTTCTGTATTGATAATGTTATGGTAATCTAGATTTCCCATGCTGCATGCTGTGAAAATGCTTGCTTTTGTCACGGGAAAACATATTTGCCATTCTCCCGGGGTGCACACTTGCAAATTTTCTCACATCGTCAACAAAGACATACCCATATTATACAGGTACGCACACACACACACACATACACACACACACATACACACACATACACACACACACACAAAACACACACATACACAGTCATACACACACACATACATACAGATACACACATACCACATCTCAACGCCACAGGCCAAGAAAAACCCTACTGTTGAGGTGGGGTGTTCGTATTTCGTTGTTGATTTAAGTGGATGGTGTAGTATGCACTGCAGACGAGGAATAGTGAGAAAATGAACGAATTTATTATATACACGGTTGATCCTTTCACAATGAGGTCTGATTCAAACACGACTGAAATATGCAAAAATCTTGGAAATATCTTTGTTCTTATACCAGATATCTCAGATTTCAGTGAACTGACATGTCAAAAGCCTAAATCTCAGGCAGAGCCTCGTGTGAGAATCTCAGGCTTCTAGCATATTTCACTGAAATCTGGTATAAGAACAGGCCTGTCTTGAAGATGTTGGTGTCCTTAGTATTGAAGGGGTTAATGTTTAGATCAGAATTGTATGGAGGAGACAGCCCTTTTATCTAGAAATAATTAATACGTTTACGTTTTTCAGAGCCCTGTCACACTGACTTTCTCTCTCTCTCTCTCTCTCTCTCTCTCTGCCGCTCTCTCTCTCTCTCTCTCTCTTTGCGTCTGTGCCTCCCCTCTCTCTGTGTCTCTTGCCCCCTCCCCTCTCTCCTTCCTCTCTCTCTCTCTCTCTCTCTCTCTCTGTCTCTGTATACATATCATGTACATATACACACATACATATACAGTTACACACTCATAGAGATACACACACACGTTCACACATACAGATTTAGGTCATATATATATACCTTTCTGTACTTAAATCGCTTTCTGCCATTTTGTCCCCTATATTGGTTTTTTCTTTGGACCTGTTACTCACAACGGAAGAGTACATTCATGCACTTTACATACCAGGATACATGTAAAATTATATTCAAAGGAATTTAATCAGCGGGTGTTATTTTAATGACACGCTATAATAAATATCATTATGCAGTACATTTTTTTGTGCATGTACAGAGTATATTATGTGGTTTTCTGAACATTGTTTCGTAAGAGCCTTTTCACTTTTTCACTCTACCCGCGTTGACGGCGCGGTGACGTAAGCAATCCGTGTGCATTCCTTCTGCCGCAGACGACCATCCGTCTCCTTTCACTGGGCATGCGTGCAATTCTTGACACTGCAATGCAATGGTATTTAGAGTGGTGAGCGAGGCCGACATGATTTCATTCATAGTTAAGCTTTGGCATTATCGAGAGGCAAATGGCCTCATGAAAATGAGTTTAGGAAGGGGCTTAAACTGATCATCGTCCCGACTTTGCAGGTGACAGTTACTATAGTGTGTAAATGTTTTCTTCTTCAATTTAATGGTCTGTTTGAAAACTGTTTTTTGTTGTGGTTTTTTTTTTCAAACGCATCGATAGAAGACTATAATAAGTAATAAAGAGGGTACCAGTATAGAGAACTTGCTACCTAAAGTTATTATCTTACCTGCATTTTCTATATCATTTTTTTTGGTCTTTATTATCATGTATTATTATTCTCATTATATTATTATTTTTATGGTTATTAATCGTCGTATACCATAAACATCACTCGTGACCGATTTTTCCATTCAATTAAATTGGGCTTTTTTTCTTTCTAGAACATCTTTCTACCTTTTGCAGCGAAGGTTGTTTTTGCTAAATCGTTATTATCATTATGTACTCTTTTTAAAAAAATATCTCTTCTTTTATTTATTTGTGTGTTTTTCACCCTATTAGTGATGGCGGCTCAGGTGTGTTAGTGTTAAGATAGAAGAAACCCTTCCGTCCACGACATGCTTTCAGGTGACAAGGCCGACAGACTGCATCAAAGTAACCTCTCTTGCTTCGTGGCCTTTCAGCCCCAAATTATCTATCATCATCGTCATCTTGCTAGTTGTAGAATATCTCACCGTTCCTTCGTAAGTTGTCCGCGCCCAATCGCAATGCGCTGGACATTTTGTATGAAGTCTGAACGAGCATGGGATCGCCTCCTTCCCCCCCTCCCCCAATCAACCTACGATCTGGTAGTATGTTTTTAACACTTCATTATTACAGCCCCTGTCGACTTTTTGACAATACCGCGATTTTTTTACCCATTTATAAATTATCATTTTTTGGCCAGCTGCCCAAATCTAGCTAGACCGAAGACAGGTTGCCTCTGCATTTCCAAGAAGTGAATGCCTGATATTGGCCACTTTACACGTACGTTTAAACCTTGTTATACCGCCACCCGTTATACCACCAACTTAATGTTTTCCCCACACCTCGCGGTAAACGAGTTTCAATTGTCCATTTGTTTTGTAAGCAATGTAATGCGAGATTTGGCCAAAGGAACGAGTTAACTGGGTGCTGAAAAGAGTACAAATTGAATTACCCAACTAACCCAGAACTGTCTAACCCGAAATCCACGACACACCGAATATGGCGTGTATTCTGTTGTCAGTTTACTGCCCGTTTTAACATGATTTAGGTCATATATCAAAGGTGGAGGAGATCTTTTAACAAGTTAACGTATTGCCACACAGAGATAAACGGATAGCTCACTGGAATATCTCACCCAGTAACAGTATGAGTAATATACTGACACCCCGCCATCAATCTTAGCTGTTTCACAGCGAGCTCTGATTTTAACTCAACTGATTTATGCAAAACCTTTAAAATGTACGTGTTCTTATACCAGATAAATCCGATTTCATTGAACGGACATATGTCAAAAGCTTGAAATTCAGATACCCTCTGGCTGCGAGCCATGCTTCCAGCTTCCTGCTTTTCCCAGATTTGGAGTAATATCTATTATGCAGTGCGGATTGGAGAAAAAAACCCAATTAAAAGAAAAAGTGGAAGAGCAATCAAGAGGGGGTTCGAACCTGGGATCTGCCACGGCATCCATCGCCTGGCCGACAGCACAAGATAAGACTTTGAGCCTATCCACTTATTGTTGTTGGCAATCCGCTACCCTGTTTCCAAGGCATGAGAAAAGAGTGTGTGCCTGCCTAAATGCCTAGTGCCTACTAGTCCAGCACCAGCGACGTGTCGGCGGTTTGATGGCTGTGACAGGCTTGCGTGCTGCCCGTCACCCTTCACATCGCGGCCACCACCCCGGTCCGTCCGTCTGTCTGTCTGTCTGTTTTGGTTATTATCTAGTCTAGTAGTAGCAGTGACACCCCTTGCCCTCCCTCCCTCCCTCTTAATAACTTAAATTATCATGGATGTGCCGGTACCTACTTATAACGATCACGTGTCATTAATTTGATATATGAGCCGGCTCGTGCAACAAAAAGAAGTGCGTACTTACGCCTGTTAGACGTGTTGCAATTTTTTTATATTTTCGTTGTACAAGTCACTGCTGTATGGAGGGCCATGTACCCATTTTACTGCTTTATTGTATCATTTATTCTGACATCTATTAATCGCTTTTACATCTTTTTTGTTATCATAAGGTTTATCTAACCCTTCAATTGCTGTGACCGGGTTTCCATAGAAAGTCGTAAAGTAAGTCCTTTAGAGCCTAATGTCCCAGTTTTTGTAGCGTGAAGCGGACAGATGACAATGGTTGCCACCTTCTGGATAGGACGCTTGTCTATAGCGGATTACTTTCCTCAACCCAATTTGTCGATGGGTAACTATTTTACACCTGGTTGGGGTGAGGAAATTAGAGGAAATTTCCTTGCCCAAGGAAAAAACCGGAGTGCCACTGGTGGTAGGAATAGAACCTGGAGCCACCGGGGTTCTGTGCTGCGTCGCTACCAGTTTGGCCACCGCGCCTCCACGATTTTCCATAGCCAGATCTATTTTTTTTTTGTACCACCCAACAAGGCGGCAGACATTTTAAACGGTTTGCTCTGTTTCGAACGCCGTGCGTATTCTTCATTGTACAGTGCCCCTATTCTCCTCCTCTTACACATCTCTTTCTATCTTCGTATATTGCTTTATAATGACTGTTTGCATACAAAAATATATATATATCACATACTTCGCTCTCTCTTTCTCTCTCTCTCTCTCTCTCTCTCTCTCTCTCTCTCTCTCTCTCTCTCTCTCTCTCTCTCT
>JAUEKZ010216412.1:0-10034 GCA_031471865.1 Melibe leonina
TGGTTGGGTGGTTGGCTGGTTGGTCAGTTGGTTGGCTGTTTGGGTGATTGGCTGGTTGGCTGAGCGTTTGGATGGGTGGCTGTTTGTTAGGCTTTATGGGTGGTTTAGTGGTTGGTTGGCTGGTTAGTTGACTGGTTGGGTGGCTGGTTTGTTGGTTGGTTTGTTGGTTGGTTTGTTTGGTTTGCTGATTGGGTGGTTGGTTCGCAGGCTGGCTGTTTTTTTTTTGCTGTTTTTTAGGATATATGGTTGGCTTGTTAGTTGACTGGTTGGGTGTTTGGTTGGTTGGTTGGTTGGGTGGTTGATTGGCAGGTTGACTGGTTTGTTGGCTGGTTGGTTACCCGGTTGGGTAATTTGGTGGGTTGTTGTGCATTGAGAATGTTTAGTGGATATAACGCTGTATGATAGCTCAAAACATGCTAGGAATGATGGAAAAACAATATTTGATATTTTAGAAAAAAACTGACATCAATGAATACAGTGGTACATTCATACATCAGTGTGTTCTTCCAAGTTAACTTGACGATCTCGACTGTCCCTTGAATTCAATGAAATATCGATATTCAAGTCAGCGACCCTGTCACCAAGCAGGTATCTATACTGTAAAGGAGGATGTGGGGAATTCATCAACAAACAGTCATAATTTGGCGTGTCTTTCGCTACGATTGATAACTCTGGTCTATAATTATGTACGTTATATATCTTCATTCTTTCCCCTTGTTGTTGTTGTTGTTGTTGTGGCGACGGTGGTGGACAGAGCGATACTGTGGGATAAGTAGGCATGGGATTTCTTACGTCATTTCTGCCTCTTGTAGCAAGAACTCCATGCGGAGGATTCAAAAATTGTGAAGGACGTACAGACGGTGCATGCTCGTTGACTGAACAATCCATTCTACGAACTGGTTCACTGGTTTGGCGGTAGTAAGGGGCATTTACAAAAGACCTTTTAGAACTACTCGCTGCTGTTTGTAATGATAAGTCATCTTCCTCTTTATCTAGATCAAGGTCAGCGAATTTCACAGTATTTCCTTTATAAGACATCCCCCTTGTAGCTAAAACGGATGGTATGACCGTATGCCCATTTGTGCTTTTTCTGTCGTACGCAAAAACACCTTTTATTTCATTACTATTGTTAACGCCAGAATGTTCTCTCGATCTGTCTTTCCTTTTATATACGACATGTTCCTCCCGCCCATTCACACTTCCCTTGCTAGACCTCCCTCCTCTGGAGCCCTCAGTTTCCCCGCTCAGTCTCCTGCTACGATCCGACTCCGGATATAAAGAGTCATTTGTAAGGGTGGGTATTCTGTTACCAGCCATTGAATAGTGTTCCACTGTGCTATTTGCATACGGATGGGCATAACGATCAGCTTGGTTTGGATGCAGTAATACTTCTGCTGATGTTTGAGGGTTATAAAATGCTGCGGGACTGATTCTACCGGATGTGACGACATGGTTACCGTCCCTTACGTCATAAAAGACGTCACGTGATTGAGAAGTGGCAGGACTATTAACCAGCATTGCCGGAAGTATAATATTATTATCTTGGAGTATATTCATGCCGTCCATAGTCCCGTTTTGGTTGTAGGGGAAGAAATGGTTACAAGTAGAAGAGGATGATCTCCGCCGGTATGATATCTTGTTCAGATTAACTGGAAGACTTCTGTTGCTGAAGGTAAGCGTGGCTTCAGAGCTAGTGGTCTCGCTTTGAGAGATGCAGTCTGAGATAAAAGACTGGTTGTCCGCCGTTCTCCGGAAGTCGTAAGAGGCCATGATGGATTCTGTGATGTTGTGGACACCCGGTAGAGATTTCCGTCTTGCCCGACGTGCCATTTTGACCTGACGTCGGTACCGCGCCATTTTGTCCAGATCCGCCGACCACCCGGACCCCAGGGACACGCTTAGCTGCAAAGCGTCGTTGAGATCGCATCGAAGCCGGCCCAGTTTGCTTAGACTGGCAGTGCTGGTAACGCTATGTCGACTGTGTCGCCTCTCCTGGCCCGGGTAGTAGGCGGAGGTTGGACTGAGGAAGGATGGATCTGAAACGTTGGTGGCATCCACAACCACTACTGGTACCCCCAAAGGCTCTGTTGTCGCCATACTACCCTCCTGGCGGTGGTAGTATCGTCGCCTGTTGTCATAGCTGCTCTTGTCGTCGTTATTGTCGCGGCGATGTTGGTTTGTCGTTGTCGTCTGCATCGTCATCATCTGATCGTTGTCTATAACAACCTCGACCCCGTTTTTGGCACGAATGGTTTTGAAGTACCCATCCTCCACCTCGTCCCTGGCTAAAACACCATGACTTCCTCTTACATGACAAGACGAGTCTAGGATGTCGTTATTGCCATTAGTGTAATTGATGTACTCACAAGAATTATTATTCTCCATTGATGTAATTTCACGATTCAGTCTATTCATTGGATACTGGGTCATCGCACCAAAGTTATTATTACTTGCAAGGTGGTTTTCGATGTCGTCATGCCTATGTATAGCATCTCTACTCCCTCGAATGGACACGCCTCTGTTATCACCGCCATTGCTGTGGTTGCTAAGGCAAAAGTCGGGATGCCTTTGTGCTATTAGCTCATTGGTTGCTATAAACTGTTGCCTGGTAATGGGGGAGGTAGAGGTAGCGCTGGTGGTTGAAGGGAGTGACAGACGACGTGTTTGAAGTCTCAAGTCGTGAATGTGTCTGGGAGGATTTTGGTGGTAGATGTGGTTGTGGTTGGGATGGTGGTTGGTGATGACGTTGTTGTGGTTGAATAAGTTGTTATGCTTGACGATATTATTGTTGTGGCTGGCGAGATCGTTCATGTTTCTGGTGTTGTGGTGTCGTTGGTGTTTGCAATTGTTGTTGATGTTGTTGTTGTTGATGTTGTTGATGTTGTTATCTTTCTTGATACTGCTGGCAGAAATGAACACGTCATCTTTAAGTGACTGTAGTCCGTCTTGATTTTCTGTTAAAATTGAAATACAAAAGATAATAACGCAATGCAATTTATATCATCATCGTCGACTTACTGCCTAAACGACGGTTGGTCAAATTTAATACTATTGAAACGTCATTTTCAACCCTTTCACAGCCGGGTCTGATTCTATTTGAACAGAAATATTCTGTAACATCTTATATTATGTTCTGATACCAGATAAGTCATATTTCAGTAAACTGACATAATATGTCCTAAGTCTGAGTGTCACGCACATCTTACTAATAATGATTTTGATGTCTAGTTTGTAGTTTGCTTAGAAATACCATTAGCTGTGAAAGGTTGAGACCATCTTGCTTGTCTGTAAAAAATGAACGTACGGTCGTAAAAGTCATTCAGTCAAACATTCGCCGGATCATTTTTTAATCAGGGATTTGGAATAAAAGTAAGTAAGTTCTTCATAGTCTAGTTGCCCGTTGAGCTGGAGCTTATCCCGCTTTTTGTACCCAGCGTTAAGGCAAGAATAAGTGACAACGGTTGTCACCCTCTGGCTAGGACGCTGGTCTATCCACGTTGCGGATTGGTACCAATATAACACCTGGGTGGGGTGATGCAATTAGGGTAAATTGGATAAATTAAGTTCAATGTACTACAATAACTATTGGACAGGAAATAAATTACAACGCAGGGTTTCGAACCTCAGACCTACTGGTCTCCAGACGGAGAGATTTCCCATAAACCCACTGCCCCTGTTAGTTTCGTTCGAGCATTGCTCATACGTAATCAGCATGATCTAATGGGTGTGTTTGACGTCATAATGACAAAATGCCCGCAACCAAGGGAGTAGTGTTCACCTCTTTTGCTCTCCGAATAATACAACCATAACACAGCTCTGTGTGTTTTAGAACAGTGCGGTCATTTTTGTGAGTATTGTTTTGCCTCAATGCACCCTTTTTAAGGTAGACAGCTGTAACCCAGGCTTCAGCTGCAGCGAACCGCTGTAAATGATTGGAACGGTTATCGTCAAAACTAACCTTGGTGGAGCCACCGGGTGTTGTCATCAATCGGGCAATTTGATTGGTCGGCGGAAGTGGCGGCCATGACACTTTCCAGGTTCATTTGGCTCAAGTTTGTTTCAGCATCGGACAAAAGGCCACGCAGTTTTTCTATACTGGTTTCTTTCTGTGGATGGATGGATGTATGGATGGATGGATGGATGGATGGACGTATGGATGGATGGATGGATGGATGGTTGGATGGATGGATGGATGAATGGATTGGTGGATGGATGTATGAATGGATACATGGATAGATGGATGGATGGATGGATGGACGGATGGATGGATGGATGGTTGGATGGATGGATGGATGAATGGATTGGTGGATGGATGGATGGATGGATTGGTGGATGGATGGATGGATGGATTGGTGGATGGATGGATGGTTGGATGGATGGATGGATGAATGGTTGGATGGATGGATGGATGGATACAAGGATGGATGGTTGGATGGATGAATAGATGGATGGGTGGATGAATAGGTGGATGGTTGGATGGATGGATAGATGGATCGATACATGGATGGATGGTTGAATGGATGGGTGGATACATGGAGGATGGTTGAATGGGTGGGTGGATACATGGATAGATGGATGGTTGATTGGATACTATTCACCTGTTTGAGGAAGTCTTTGAGGTTGTCTATCTTTGCATTAGCCGAGTTGAGCTCTGCTTCCATCTGCTCGAAGGACTGTAACACTGCCTTGCTGCTACTTGTACTGGAGATACTTACTCGACTGACTGGTCCCTTAGGCGATCGTCTCCATAGCAACAACTACGGTGTTCATTCAATCGTAAGGATAGGGAAAAGGATGATGATATAATTATTTTAAAAAAAAATCATTAACAATAATATCATCAATATTACGGTCCCTACCATTAGCATCATTATTATTATTCTTATATTTTGATGATGGTGATTATTATTTTAATAATTATTAGTATTATTTTTATTTTTATTATTATCAATAGTATCAAAATTACAAATATGTTTATTATTTTTATTATCATCTTTATCCTCACAAAAAAAAAGAAAACTTAAAATTATGTGAAAATTACCTCTTTGCTCTTCAAAAGAATTGCGAGCATTTTTTTTCCCTGTTATAATTATGAAAATCAAAATCGTTAACCTTTGACCAGAGGGCCTGATTCTAACCAAAATGAGCATGAAAAATCTTCAGAATTTACGTATCCCTCTTGTTATAAGAGGTTCGCCTTTGGCATGACCTAATCGTGTTGAAAATGGACTTGAATAAAAAAAACAAAGAAAACACAAAAACAACAACAACAACAAAAAGACACCAAAGAAACCAAACATAAAAATACAAAACAACCACCACCCTCCCCCCCCCCCCCCCCACCAACACACACATATCCGGCATAATAAAACCACTTCCTGCCGCATTCCCACCTTTGGCACGAGCACGGCAGAGACAGCAGACACAGAAGCAAGCCACACGCAGCCTGCCACGCAACACTTGGCCACATCCGGGCTAGCTTGGAAGGCGGATGACGTCACAGCAGCGGCAGTTGCCATGGCGACGGTGACCAAAAGGCTGACAGCCAATGGTTTCGCATCGTTGATGGCGGGAAGGAGGACCCCGTGAGTCCACCAGGATTCTTTGAGGCCGACGAGAAGGAGAGGAAGTTTGTGGGCCACGAGGTAAGCTGACCACAATGCCGGCCACTTTGACTTGCATGATGGGATGACCGCTACTTTGACCGGGTTTGAGGGGTCAAGGTCACTTGTGATCTGTTAGTCGATACCAACAAAAAAAACAACAACTAAAATTTGGGGACAATTATATTATGAATTGAGATATGATATATAGTTCCTAACATGATGGAAAAGTGGCGAATTCAGAAAAGGAATATAGAATGTCATGAAAAAAATGTTTTGCGAAAGATCCCAGACATTTTTAGCAAAAAAAACCAACGTCTTCAGCTAAAACACTTACAAAGTATTATACAAGATAAATCAGATTTCAGTGGCTTGACATAATAATATGCGAAAAGCTTAAAATTAAAAAAAATTAAAAATTCTTGGATGTGTCAGTTCACTAAACTCACATTTATCTGGTATTTGAATTTTTATTTAAATTTCAGTCCGTTTAGAATCAGACTCGGCTGTGAAATGGTTTAACTGCAATAGCTCAACCAACCAACCCACTTTGTCAATGAGTCCAATGTAGCCAAAGGTCATGGGGTCAAACACCCACCACCCCGCCACCCCCAGCATGTCCAGCAGCACCAGCAATGACGTCATCATCATCATCTTCTTGTCCCGTATCACCTGAAATTGTGGAATTTATGGTCAAGCAAACGTGAGCATTCATTTTTTTTACAAGATTCTAGGTTTGTTCTTTGTCTTTTTGTTGATGTTTCTGTAGCATCTTCCGTCTCTGAGGCTGCCCTCTCTACCACTCCTTCCAACACCCCACCACCCCCCTCTTTCTCTCTTTCTTTTGTTCCTTCTCCATCTATCTATCTATCTATCCATCCATCGATCGATCGATTGATCCATCCATCGATCGATCGATTGATCCATCCATCTACCCATCCATCCGTCCTTCAGTCCGTCAGTCTGCCCGTCTGTCCCACCCTCCATCTATATATCTATCTATCTATCTGTCTATTTATATTTCTATCTATCTATCTATCTATCTATCTGTTTATCTATCTATCTATTTATCTATCTATCTATCTATATATCTATCTATCTATCTGTTTATCTATCTATCTATTTATCTATCTATCTATCTATATATCTATCCATCTATCTATCTATTTATCTTTCTATCTATCTATCTATCTATCTGTTTATCTATCTATCTATTTATCTATCTATCTATCTATATATCTATCTATCTATCTATCTGTTTATCTATCTATCTATTTATCTATCTATCTATATATCTATCTATCTATCTATCTGTCTATATATCTATATATCTATTTATATATATATATATATATATATATATATATATATATCTGTTCACATATCAATCTGCTATATTAATATGCAGATTAGAAACAAACAAAAAAGCCACACAAACAAAGCAGACAAATTTGGAAAAATGTTGAAAATGAACCAAAGTTGGGATCGAACCCGGGACTCTGCTTCTACACCCATCGCTTTGCCGACAGCACGAGAGACCAGAAACTAACCGACTTATCCAACACATACAAACGCAAAAAGAAACGAACCAACCCACCACTCGTTGGGATCCAGCCAGTTTGAAGATACGATTAAC
This sequence comes from Melibe leonina, assembly GCA_031471865.1. Taxonomy (NCBI): domain Eukaryota; kingdom Metazoa; phylum Mollusca; class Gastropoda; order Nudibranchia; family Dendronotidae; genus Melibe; species Melibe leonina. The sequence goes on from JAUEKZ010216412.1 coordinate 7,240, forward strand.
CCTCCAAGTGCGTCCGATCATTGGTCCATACACAAGGCTGAATGACACACACAGAACACATTGCTGCACCTGGGGAACAAACCAACACACTTGAAAGGTTCTATGATAAAACACACTATAAGTCAAAATAATAACAATAACAAAAAATGGGTGGGGAATGCTAGGCCAGTAGGTATCAATGGTAAAACAGGGGGAGTGGTGGACAAGCCAAAAGAATGGAAATTGGGTTGGCAACAAAGTTGAATAAAGCAAGGATATTAAATACAAGTATGACAAATTTCCTGCTTTTCACAAAAGGCATTGTAGTCACTTTGGATCTGACTCGAAGTCATGTCTTTTATTCACTAAACCCACTAGATCAGCCATGAGAACAAATTAATTGTTCATTTTCCCAACTCTATGCAAAGCGGATACAATGCTTTTTGTCATGAAACCCTTCACATGTACAAACACATATTCTCACACACATATATAACAAGCACACATAGGCATAGACACTTGTTAGTGTTTCCATTAAACTAACACACACACACACACACACACACAAACAAACACACAGACATAAATATACGCACAAACGGAGATACATAAATGCACACACAAAAACCAAAAACCAAAAAAAAAAACCTGACATACATGCACACAAACCCCCTCCCCACACATACACAAACAAACAATCACATACATACACACACAAAAAAACCATACAGAAATACATACACACACTAAAGTATTTAAAAAATCACAAACATACACACACACAGACACACACACACACACACACACACACACACAAACAAAATAATAGCGATGTTAACCAAACCCTAACTTCCAAACAGACAGGACGATAGATCAAAGGATACGGACTTACGTGGCACAACATTTGCGACGCGTAGGAATCCACCGTCAGAAAGTAATGCGTGCCTTCCAGGACACAGCACACACTGGCAAGAATTCCTCCGCATGCGATCACCATATTAAGGCGAGGGCTTGACATCTTAATGACCCTGTATAAAAAAAACATTTTCGTTTTAGTCATTTCCATCATCATTTGAATCATCATCACCCTCATCCTCCTCATCATCATCATTATCATCATCATTTTCATCATGATTACCACCACCACAATCAACACCACCACCAATAACAACAACAACAACAATATCATCACTACCACAACCACCGTCATCATCATCATAATCGTTATGATCATTATCGTCGTTATCATCATCAACATCATAAGCGTCATCATAATTATCATCAAAAACAAAATCACCATTGTCGTTATCGGTGTGAAAACCTTTGTCACTTTCACCACCACCTGTAACAAACAACAACACAATCACTACTTTAACCACCGTCATCATCACCATCATCATCATCACTATCACGTAATCACTATGACCAATATGATCATCATAATCGTCATCATCAACAAAATCATCATCATCTTCATTATCGTCCTTATCATAATCGTCATCATTATCATCACCATCATCATTATCATGAACATGATCATCATCACCGTCATAATCATCCTCATCCGAACCGTCATCTACATTATTATGACCACAGTACTCGTCAACATCATCATCATCATCATCATCATCATCATTATCATCATCATCATCACTACCAACCTCATCATACAATCACATTTTATGGCTACAGAGGTATATATTGGATAGATGTAAAGAAAGCTAAGGATAGTATGCATATATCATACACAGATATGCACACACACACACACACACATACATACACACGTAAGCACATGCATATCAGACAGATACACACACGCACACAGCCACACACACTCTGCCTGTCTCTCGCTCGCTCACTCTCCCTTTCTAACTCTCAATCTATCATTCTCTTTCCCCCTAGGAATGTAATATACATAGGCACTCTATTTCCCAAACACACACACACACACACACACACACACACAAACACATACATATTCACAAACATATACACATGCATACACACACGCATACACAAACACATACTTATGCACAAACACACACAACCACATACACACACAAACACATACATATGCACAAATACACACAACCACATACACACACAAACACATACACATGCACAAACACACACAACCACATACACACACAAACACATACACATGCACAAACACACACAACCACATACACACGCATACACAAACACAAACGCACACACCGACAAACACACACACACACAGACAAAAACACACTTACCGGTTATGACGCAACAGGAAGTTGAATATCAGACACACCAATGACAACAGGAAAACGGAAATCCCCAAACACAAGGCAAAAACGAAAGTAGACTTGCTCAGCGTCACAAGTTCCGGTTTGAGCTGGACTCCTGATTGGTTTGTTGCACAGCTTTCCATCGCGACTGTTTTACGACGTCACTTTATGGTGTGTAGTGTGTATGGAGGGGTGGAAGGAGGTAGGAGGGGGGGGGGGGGGGGGTGAAGGGGTTGAAACTAATATTGCATTATCCTGGAAAATGGGAATATTCTTGGTTTTAGTTTTAGCAGCGGTGCAGCGCCAAGCTTTGTAAGGGGGGTAAGCTAGTGCTTTACGTTTCACTTAGTTTCAAAGTTCTGGGTACGACATTACACAATAAGTAGACAATATCCGTTTGACGTCATCACGATAGCATGCTGGCAACCAAGTGAGTGGTGTTCACTTGTTTTCTGTACCCCTCATAATAACACCATAACACAAATGTCTGTGTGTGCCTGGCCCCTCTCCTCAAAGTTAAGATTAAAGGTACCGATCGGATGC
>JAUEKZ010216423.1:7228-22573 GCA_031471865.1 Melibe leonina
ACAAGGGTTAATATATAATTTCATATCATCATAACATCAAATCGGTACCAGCAGAACAAGGGTTAATATATAATTTCATATCATCATAACATCAAATCGGTACCAGCAGAACAAGGGTTAATATATAATTTCATATCATCGTAACATCAAATCGGGTACCAGCAGAACAAGACTTACAAAGCAACAATGAATAGTTCAAACGCCGATCTTCTTATCCAGCAGTTGGTTTTGCCGATGTCAGTTCAGTTTATGCTAATAAATGTTAAACGAATGCGTTCTAGGAATTGCATGAGCATCGGGGGTCTAATTGTAGATATTATCTGGACGTTTAGGGGAGCACGTTATTATGCTAAACAAGCTCTCTCTCTCTCTCTCTCTCTCTCTCTCACACACACACACACACACACACACACACACACGCACTAGGAAGAGAGCGAGCGAGCGAGAGAGAGAGAGAGAGTTAGGAATAGAGAGGAAGAAGAGAAAGAGAGAGGGACGGAGAAAGAGATACTGTTCCTTTCTACATGTATCGCACAAACCCCTATTTACAGTCACACAATCTCCACAATCTCTAACACAAGCATTGGCACCAGTTCGTGTCCAGTCATCCTCCAACCAAGATCACAGTTCCAAGTGATACTTACTTTTACTTTTTGGGGCAAATTTTCAACTTGTTCACATGTTAGGTTGACTGCAATACTCATTGAAATTTAAAAGGAAAAATCTTCAGCCAGTAAAAAGAGCTTCCATTCATTCGTAGCGGTCTTTTCTTTCAGTTGTCAGTCCTTTATTAACCCGTGAGGTCTGATTCTTGCCGATCATCAAGATTTACATGTTCTTAGACCAGATAAATCAGATTTCAGTGACGTGACATGTGCTACAAGCCTGAAATTCAGTCTAGGGTGGCGGGGGGATTATGAAATAAAATTGATACTTTGTTTTAAAGCGAAAAAAGTATTTGGTTGCGCAAACACACACACATACACACATACACACACACACACTACATACACACACAAATACGCACATGCACATGCCTACAAGGACGCGCATACTTGCACACACACACACACACACACACACACACACACACACACACACACACACACACGTGCACCATGCAGTAAACATGTAACGTGGACCCAGAGTTATATAATTGTCCACTTTAAAGCTAATCTCTTTCTCTCTCTCTCTCTCTCTCTCTCTCTCTCTCTCATATATATATACGTATATATAAATATATTATACATATATACATGAAACACTATGTAACAAAAACATGACTAGATCCATCATCATGTGTAGTAGAATGTATTAGAGATATTACCCAAATGTCACAAGGCGATTTTTGCCGAACGAGTCAGGGCTGTAATTATTACTTCACGAAAACAGCGGCAGAAACGCTGCTTATTAATATCATTCATCGCATTTATTGTGTATGTGTACGGAATGGTGCATGAAGTGGCATTTAAGGCGTTGCATAATGATGACGGTTAGTATGAAGAAACTGATGCTATTTTTCCTATTTGGATCAGCAGCGAAAACTATGGATCTCAACAACAACAACAACAAAAACAATAAATTAAAAAAACCAGTTTGGTGAAGAAAACTGTTTTATGAAGAGAAAGCATTTGAATACACTATAAATTCATTAAGTGACGGGCAAAGATCTAACTCCATAACCTCCCGGTCTAAAAAGCTCGTATCACTTGGTGTTGTGTACTTGAGTAAGGGACTTAACTCCAGTTACTCAAATCGCGATGCTGCGCTGCGGCTGAGGATGTCTATGCACTCTTTCTTTGGGAAACAATACATTTTTATTGTTTTTAAAAAAGAATTTTTACAGTTTATTTCTGACAATTTACTTCTGGTTTAGCACCAGTGGCAGTTTATGGATCACTTGGTCGTAGAGACGATCTATCTCCCCGTTGAAATTCACATAACTTAAGTTTAGATTAAATTAATGCACTGCAACTTTCACTTCGTAAATCAGTCTGCCTGCAACTCTGTTTTGATTTACCCACCAATTCAACCCCCCCCCCCCCTTACACACACATACACCCCTCTCTCTTTCTATCTCTATCTCTCTCTCGCTCTCTCTCTCTCGCTCTCTTTCTCTTTCTCTCTCTTTCTCTCTCTAACACACACACACACACAAACACACACACACACACACACACTCACTCACACACACAACACACCTCACTACATCAAGGCCCATAATGGTGAAAGTGTGTACAATTAGTCACTCATAATTTCCTCTGCACCATTCATTGCTCATGCAAATTGCCGTTTGTAGCGTTGATAGAGAAAATGATAACACAACGGATATGAATTTGTATTTCCATCTCTCAATACAAACAGTGCGAGACTAAACACTCATTAATTGCACCTTGTTGGCCGTTGTCTCCCCTTGCTTCCAAAGAACGGAGGACAATAAAATTCTCTCATGTAGAAAATTGCAACTTCATCGCAGGACACGTTAACTGATGGTCTGATAGATGACCCTTGTGTTGGCCACAGAACGGTTTGTGTATAAAAACAACCATACAAACAAATTTTCTTTTATTCTTAGGCATGGGAGATCGTTTGGGAGTGGCTATATATATATATAGTGTTTCTGGTAAAATATTCATATACGCACGATATGAAGCTTTTGCAATGAAAACGGCAAATACTTATTCCTTCTCTTCAACTCTCCCCCCTATCTCTCTCCCTCCCTCTCCCCCACCTCCTTCCCTCTCTATCCGCTTTCCCTCCTTCTCTCCCTTCCTCTTTCCATGTCGTCACCCCCCTCTCACTCTCTCTCTCTCTCTCTCTCTCTCTCTCTCTCTCTCTCCCCTCTCTCTCTTTACACACATGCACACACTAACAAATCTAGGATTTGAATAATTTTATTCGGTAAAATTCTGATACTAATGAAATGTTGGTAAGAGAACATGTTGCTAAATAAATTCAATTTAGGATAAATTGGAGGTAGAAAAAGGTCAGTAGCTTTACATGGTGTATATAGGCAAGCAATACTTCGAAAGAAACATTTTATTTAGTACGTATAGCAATATTTGGACGAAGACACTATATGTAGCTAAATTCTATAGATCACTCTGGTAAACGCTTAAATCGATCTTCAAATCCACACTCTCGCATCTCGTCAGGTACGTACGTACTGGTAACTACACATATGGTTTCTGAAGACTATCGGATTGCTCACAGGAAAACTAGAGACTTCTGTGGAGCAATTATCAATACCTTGAGTTAGTCGTTTGCTATTTTATGATTTTATGGGAGAGAGGAAGAGAGACAGATGGAGGGAGAGGAGAGAAAGATGACAAGAGCGATTGAGGTAGGGACAGGGGGGGTGGGGGGTGGGGTAGAAATGGACGGAAAAAGAGGAAAGATAGAAGAGGAGAGACAGGATACAGATAAAAGAAAAGAGAGAGAGAGTGAGGGGGGGGGGCAGGTAGATAGAGAGAGAGGGAGAGAGAGAGAATTTAGAATAGAGAAAAGTAGAGAGAGAGAGAAAGAGGGAGATAGAGAACGAGAGAGAGAGCGAGAGAGAGAGAGAGAGAATGTGGGGGGTTGGGGGGGGATAAAGGTATGAGAATGAATTGTATTGACTTGACCAACAATAACTATCATAAATTCATCCAATCTAGATTTATTGTCTGTAAATATGAGTTTTATCCCATGAGTTTTTATCAAAGCTGCATCGCTGCGAGTTTCGACGAAATACCTAGTGATTCTTTAGTACCATCCGGTAAAATCAAATTGATACAAAGGGAGGTAACTTTGATTTTTATCCACGGTAGCATTAAGGATATTAAATATTTGAGCTCGACATACCGCCCTAACGGGAACTTTGAGGACAACCTTGTACTATCAGCGGATAGAGGAGGAATAGGGAGGGAAAGAGGAGGTTGGGGAGATGCGGGGTCTTGAGGAATTGGGGCATCTTTTCCCATACAGTCACAGAAATTTACGACCAATCAAGAAATGGCGCCATCTACTGAGGCATTCGCGATGATCTGACTGAGCCTGTGTTCGATCTCAGCATCGTGTCAATATCCCCTCGAAAGTTTAGCCCTACCGATTTCTGTACTCGGTTCAGATTAATTGTGTCATTTCGGGTCGACGAACCCGATTTGTTTCATCGGGTAAAAAACGTACGAGTCACTCGGCAGATTGGACCGGGATGGAGACGGATAAGCACGGCCTAATTAACACTTTCACAGCTAAAGACACAAAAATGTTCCACGATTTGCATGTTCTTTTACCAGATAAATCAGATTTCAGTGAACTGACATTTTCAAGATTTTGCATATTTAAGTTGGGTTAGAATCAAACCTCGCTGTGAAGGGGTTAACACTTTCACAGCAGGATCTGATTGTAACCAAACTGAAATATACACAATCTTCAAGATGAACGTGTTCATATACAATATAAAATCAGATTTCGGTGAACTGACTCTAGTTGTGTCCATCTATCAACCAACCCCCCCCCCTCCCTTCTTCCCGTCCCCACTTTACAGATGCCTTGCATAGCAATGTATGCCTGCGTCACTCAATTCATCCTTCTTGCCCCCGTCATATTTATGGCTCTACACACGATCCCTGAATCCAAGATATCTTCGCAGAGATATTGCTTTGATCATGCAATGTTCTGGTTTCATTGTTACCTTTTAAAGTCCATGTTTATATGCAAGTTGATTCAGACCCGCCACCCCAATGAAAAAATATGGTTAATGACACATAAAAATACATCATTCACCAACAAGCAAGAGAGAGAGATAGAGAGAGAAATAGAAAGAGAGATAGAGAAAGAGAGAGAGAGAGATAGAGAGAGAAATAGAAAGAGGGATAGAGAATGAGAGAGAGAGAGATAGATAGAGAGAGACATATAAAGAGAGATAGAGAAAGAGAGAGAGAGAGGGAAAGAAAGATATAATTTATTCTACCCTAAAATGAAGATTTTCAGATCAATGAGAAAAAAAATATCCCAAAGGAGAAGCGACCCCTTTCTACACGCACCTGGTTGGAATGGGCGCAGGCAATCAGGATATTATCAGTATTATTTTTTTATTATTTTTTGCCCAGAGAAAAATCAATGCGCCTTCGACGTCAGCGATCCCACAAGTCCCCTCCGCCTCGCTGGCTCTGGTGTCTTTGACGCATCGCTACCCATTCTGCCCTATTACGTTATGGGCATAAGGTAAATCAACTGTTATCGTTTTAATTGAATTCAGGAAATAAGCAAGATGAAGCAGATACACGAGCAGCAGTGAAAGGAAACAAGACATAATATTACTTAATATCTAAAAAAAAAACCTCCGGCCTCTGGGCTTCTCCATGGGGCCGGTTTCATGACGCAAGACCAAAGCTTAGTCCGAGACTATGTACTAAATTTGGCACGATTTCGGTACGGAGTGAATTGTTTTTAATTTTTAGAGTCGTCAAAATATTAAAATGGAGCCTAAATTGAGCTAAATTTAGAACTTAGCCCCGGACTAAAATCCAGTCTCCTGTCATGAAACTGGCCCCATTTGTTTGACGTCATGAGAACGAACAAATCTTTTTATTCTGCCGGCAGGAATTCGTGAACATACTTTACTTACTTTTTAAAGAATGACACACATGTTACTTAAAAAAACAGGCATTGTGGCCTGCTCTGGTACAAGAGAAAACTATTAATGGACTATATAACGTTTAGTATGTCTATGATTTTGTCAGGGATCTACAGCATTAGCAATTCATTGTCTTTATTCTTCTAAATTTGGGATCATATGTCATACTTTGACATCACAACTTGCTTATCATAATGATTTGGTCTTTACTCGTAACTTATAAAAAAAGGAATAGGATATAATACAGAAGGACCAAAAGACCATCAAGGAATACGATAGAATACAGAAGGACCAAAAGACCATCCCCCATGACATCCCACAGACCCCTAGTACAGAGAGATCTCATTGCAATGGAAGAGATACCTATTTCATGAATATTTATACCACCGAAAAGACAGCTAAGGGGTTGGTGGAAAGGAGAAAAAAAGAGATTACTTAGGGAGTATTGTATGGATGACGACAACAAACAAACAAAAAATGAATAATGACATGTCACTACAATAGACATATGGTTGTCAAGACCAGGATTAGAGATTGGGAGTGAGGGAGGGAGAGAGAGAGAGAGAGAGAGAGAGAGAGAGAGAGAGAGAGAGATAGAGAGAGAGAGAAACTTTTTTCTCTCTTTATCTAATCGTAATTGATAAAAAAAAAAAGATTTTAAGATAATTAATAACAAGACGAGTTACTTAGGAATACCAACAGAATTGGTATGAATCATCGCTAACCGTGCCAGCCCATCCGCCAAATCTGAGATCATAATAATCAAGCTGTTTACCTCTCCGCACTCACGCATAAAACAAAGCCAATTTCGCTCCATTAAATTCTAAGTGACCATCTCAACATTTCTCATTATATCAAAGACCCTTTTTATTGGATAAAATCTTCAATATAATTGAGTAACTGATATTTCTGAAGTGAAGCGAACGAATTCATTTCTGACCAAAAAAACAACAAACCCCAACCAGTCAACTTTAAAAACTGCGAACATCGTAATACAATTTTAAAAAAATATTTTATTCTAAATTGAAATTAACTTCATTTTCTCGATATTAATGGAATTTTCACGGGTCGCTGTCAGACGAAACATGGAAACGACGCCGCGCCACAAAGAGCTACTTTGATGTGAAGCTGATAATGATCACAGTGTAGCTCGCTACGAATGTGATAATACCACACAGCAATAATGAAGAGTAATTATGTCCTGTTGCACAACCTGATTGAAGCAATTATCACATAGTGTTACGTCATTTTCATTTACGTTATCCAGTGAGTATTGTGCTTGATGAGTTACACATTCATGACGAATTCAACGTTAGGTTATGCTAAATGTGTTATGGAATTAGTGAACAGCGATACGTTCAAGTATTTTGTGACTGAACACAACGTCATATAAAGAGGGCATGATTTATTCATAATAAACTAAACTACAGGAAAGTACACATATTACATTTACGCTACGTATCACGCCAATGTGGCAACAAGTTACAAGTTCTCTTAAATTCTGAGAAAATGTGTTGCTAATTTTAACCCTTTCAATGCTAAAGACACCAAAATCTACAAGATTTGCCTGTTCTTATATCAGATAAATCAGAATACAGTGTCAGCATAATATGTCAGTTCACTGAATTTTGATTTATCTGGTATAAGAACACGCACATTTTCAAGATTTTGCAAATTTCAGTTAGGTTAGAATCAGACCTCGCTGTGAAAGGGTTAATAAACAACACTAAAAGATGTGTTGTTAGTTCCTGAACGCAGTGAACGACTGAGTCAGCACAATGGACAGATCCCCTATGATTTTGTCTTGGTCCAAAATTTCCTCTCTGGCTCTGTGAATGGTTGTATTTGGCTCCAGGCTCGTCGTATCACATGTCCTATTGCTCCATTTGTAACCAGACATCAGGGCCCAAAAATTGCATGATGCGGTATTAACCCTGTCACAGCGAGGTCTGATTCTAACCCAACTAAAATATGCAAATCTTGAAAATGTACATGATCGTATACCAGATATATCAGATTTCAGTGAACTGATAATATGCCAAAAGCCTGAATTTTAGGCTTTTGGCATATGTCAGTTCACTTAAATCTGAATTATATGGTATAAGACCAGACACATCTTGAAGATTTTGGTGTCAGCCGTGAAAGGGTTAAGGAATGGAAAACAAACAGAGCAAAAACAAAACTACCTCTACAATCTCTGATATCATCGATTTATAAAATGTTGCTAATGCCATGTTCATGACACTAAAATTATTTAAATGTATCGGGTTGCTTGTTTTTCTTTTTCATGAATGGCCTATTAAAAGAAGTAAACAAAAAGAACACATTTTTAGTGAGGATCAGATGTCGAGGGTTCAATACGGCTATGTGGTTATTAGAGTGTATGACACTCTTTGTGTCGTTTGTTCGGGAGGTTGTAGCAGTGTTGAAACAGAAAGATACATGTATACAGATGGATTGATAAACAGACAGATGGAAAGAAAAATGAGAGATATTATGTAGATAGACCGATAAATAGAGAGATAGAGAGATAGATAGATAGATAGAGAGATAGATTGATAAACAGACAGATGGATAGAAAAATGAGAGAAGTATAGATATGGAGAGAGAGTGAGAGAGAGATACTGAGATAGATAGATAGATAGATAGATAGATAGATAGATAAAGATATAAGTAGTGATATATAGACAGATTGACAGATAGATAGATAGGTAGTTAGACATATAGATATGTAGGTATGTAGATATATACATAGGTAGATAGATAGACAGACAGATAGATAGATAGATAGACAGATAGATAATAGATAGATAGACAGATAGATGATATATAGATATATAGATAGACAGATAGATGTATAGATGAATAGATAAATAGATAGATAGATAGATAGATAGATAGATAGTCAGACAGACGGACAGAAAAATGGATCAAAGACAACATAGTTATCTGGAAACATATCATTTCCCCTTGATTCTCGCCGAATTTTCCCTTCCTTCTTTTTCTATATAGGATTCACGTTACAAGAGTCAATATTATGAGGCGTTGGATAGATTTTGAATGGGATGTTACATAATGGCATCGTGCGAATGAATTCCCTCCCCACTCAACCCCAGCTGGCCGCATATCTAAAAACGGCAACCCGTCGCTCCCGGTGCCTTTGGTACAGCATGGCAACCTCCCATTGGCAATCTGGCCCTGGCTGGACCCAGGCTGACGCCGCCCCATTGCCCCATCTCCCCCTCGTCCCATGTGTGCAAATAATATCCCTCGCTGACAGCTCGGTGGCAGTCCGGCACAAGAATGGCCATTTCGCCATGAGAGAATGTGATAACATATTATATAAGATCGTCTCCCCTGTTTTGCGTCCAAAATAATCAAAGCATGATGATATGAGAGGGCGGTAATATGATATGGTATGATATTATTTTTATATTATAAGGGACGGTACGGTACGGATTAGCCTGTCCGCCCGTCATGCGATGTAATAATGGTAGACTAATGGTAATGATGATGGTATTGGTAATGGTGAGAATTATATTATTGCAAAAATATTAAAGAAAAGAAAATCTTCGTATTATGGTGATGATGATGATTATAAGGATGATGATACTGATAATGATGATGATGATACTGATGATGATGATCATGAAGATGATTATGATGATGATGACGACGACGATGACGATGACGATGATGATTATGATGATGATGATGATAATGATGACGATGACGACGACGACGTCTATGATGATGATGATGATGGTGATGGTGACGATGATGACGATGATGATGATGGTGATGAGGATGATGATGATGATCGTGATGAAAAAGATACAGGTTAGGATCAACAAATCCTGTAACCAATCTAGGCAGGGCATTGGAGCCAAGGTCACTGAACCCCTCGTGACCGAATTTCTTAACCCTTTCACTGCTAAGGCCATCTAAATCCTCAAAACTTGCCTGTTCTTATTACAGATAAATCAAATTTCAGATACATATGTGTGTGTGTGTGTGTTTGTGTGTGTGTTTCTCTCTTCTCTCTCTACCCCCCCCCTCTCTCTCTCTATATATATATATATATAGAGAGAGAGAGATGGGGTAGAGGGAGATAAAGAGAGAGAAATACACACACAAACACACACACACACATGAGCGCACACTCACAGAGAGAAAGAGCAGAGAGAGAGAGAGAGAGAGCAGAGCAGAGAGAGAGAGAGAGAGAGAGCAGAGCAGAGAGAGAGAGAGAGAGCAGAGCAGAGAGAGAGAGAGAGAGAGAGCTTTCAATTGTAACAGATGGCGACAACAGCTTTTAATTGAATTTTAAAAACATAAGGCCTATACGAAACACTTTCGTCTCCTGTTTCCAGTCATTTACTGCAAACTGTATGGCCATAGATTTGGGAAAGAATTAGATGAAAGCATGGAAATATATTTTATAGAATTGAAACTGATTAAACAGAGTGTATACGTCGTCAACTGTCCACGAGTAAATCAAATGTGGCCGAGGTAAAGATAGTCGTATGTTTATCAAAGTAGGGATCCCACTGGATTAAAGAGAAGTCTTGTGTCTGGACCGTGCCACAAATCATCAATGAAGCTGAGTGAGTGTCTCAGTGTTAGATTTTTTAAACATGTTGCTTGTATTAAACAACAGAGAAAATAACACATTAGGAAAAAAAAAGGATTTTGAAAAAGATACAACTAATTATGTATCCCTAAAAAATAGACCACAATCAATAATAGAGCGTTTCTTTAATCAACACTTAATTAAGGTTTGTTATGTTTCTTTTATTTTTCCTGACGATTTTACATCAGTTTCCTGTGGCATATTTGTGTTAATGTTATCAGAGAAGGCAGTCCTTATTAAATAGGTAGTTATCATTCATTATGTACTATGATATTATGTTGGTGTTGGAAAACAGCTGAAAGACAAGAATAAGAGAGTAGCTATCGTAAGCCTCAGGAAGTCGGTCATTTTGTTTGATCTTCCCCTCTTGGGAAATGTGGTACCACGGTTTTCAATCGGCTGGTCCAGCTCGCATTCTACCTCCCCCTATTAATTTCACATCCAACCCCCCCCCCCCCCTTTAACCTCTCCCACCCATGGTCCATTTTCATCTCCAAGGTCTGGCCAAGCTTTGTTGTGACGTTCCCCAGACTGTCCGTCTTAAACTCATTATCTTGGAGCAGACGAGGATGAGATTTAATCTCTTGTTGCCAAAAGCATTTGAAAAAAAAAATACATACAAAAATGTCATTTTTATCTATGAGGCTTTCATCTGCATCTTGCATTCTCATTACTTTATCCCTACACATACTCCTTTCGAGCATTGGATTGGATAAAGTTCTAGAGTTATCTATTACATTTTGAATTGCTCACTTCATCAGGTCGTATTTAATAGTGGAACTGAACATAATGATAATGATAATAGTAGATAACAGTTATAAAAAGAAATAATTATTAAAATAGTTATATATCATAAATCCCTGTATTCGTTCCCAATTAGAAATTGGTTTCTTGCGTCAGTTCCGCGGCAGAGCAGCGCCACAATGGAAGTCCCTGAATACCTGGCCATAGTGTCGTAGGTTATTTCAGTCTATTTAGAGTAAAGCGGACAAGTGGCAATAATTGCCACCCTTTTGGTAGAATGTTAGTCTATTATAAATTACACTCTCGGTATACTTTCCTAAAATTGGGTGGGGTGAGGCAATTGGAGTAAAAATCCTTGCCCGAGGAAAACCCAAAGTGCCGCTAGTAGGAATCGAGCTGATTTCACATATATATTTGAGTTAGTGTTATATTTTGTTGGGAGAAATGCAGCCGCTGTATTGCAGCAAAGGCACACCAATGAAGGACATTACATAATTACCCGTAATGAAAGCACACCGCTCATACTCACACACAAGAAGATTCCCAAACACCCAATAGACTATACCAAGCATTCTGTCGTTGTGGATTTGTGTTCAATCTATCTGTAATTTCATTACAGCTCGCACGAAGACACACCGTATTATCGAGCGTTGTGGACCTTTGGCAAGACATGCCTGGTAGACGTGTGTGCTCCGGACTCCATTGATGAATTGCTCTCTGGAGTTCCAGCTTCGAGTGAAAGGTCATGCCCAATATGATTACAGCAAACGCCGACTGGCTCAAGAGGGGCAATCCTTTGATTATTTTGTTTTATATTCGTCTCCATTCATTGGGCTCTCCGTGGTCGTAGCGGGCAGTCTAACTCAAAGGAACTTTGAATGCCCTAGTCTGACCCTTGGTTGACATGAAAAACCTTAAGAGAATGAGGCTCTTATCTTGGCGTCAGCAGTACGGGTTGAAATACTTTAGAAGACGGACTACGGCTGCATTCTACTCTGATTGATTTAAAGCCACAATTCAGTGTCTGATTTTTTTAAAAACCTACGAAGAACAGTTTTTTCGCGTATTCTTCGTTCTCACATTCCTCACATTTCGTTATTATTCTCTTACATGGGAACCGAACATATTACCATTGCCAAGTATCCAGATGATATACTATGATAAACTTAAGGCTAAAGGGTTGTGAACTCATGATCCAGGGTCAATATTATGACCCATGAACAGTGTCTCCGTTCCAGCCGATGAAGAATTTTGGCTTGGTATATAATGAAGATCTGGTTTTACATTAAATGGGAATCCTCCGTGACGAGCCTCTATAAAATCATGATAATGATGATTGTACCATTAAGCTATTCGTGAGTTCAAATTATAGCAGGTTTACAATTAAGGTCTTGCCATCAATCAGACAACTAAATTTGGTATTTGTATCAAAAGAAGCAGTGTGAAATCTAAGGCCAAGATAATACTAGTATAACATATGACTTGTCATCATTTACATCTGGATAATGAAACATACTAGACTTCATTAAAACTTGTGAAGCTTCTGGTATTCAAAACTGTGATGTAGAATGTTACCTAGAATTTTCAAAATTGGAAGCACTTAATCAAAATATTGAAAAAATATGACAATTTCACTTCATGACAATCTGGTCACAAATCGAAAACAGGTCACATAGATCAGGACTATATAATTGAATCTTAATTGATTAATCCGTTTTAAAGTTAATTTTACGTCTGCAAGACGATATTGCAGAATTTCGGTAAATTTTCTTCACTTTCAAATGTGTGATCCGAAGGAGCTGTCGGCCTCATATTGACATTTCGAATTATTCTCACACCATATAATCATACAAAGCGAAACCCCTTCTGCACAATGGGCTAATACCGCCACTGAAAGAAGTTGATGGAATGAGCTAGCCGCTCGCCCAAGCTGAAAATAGTAGATTCGATTCTCCGCAGTGCTGTCTAGATAAAACCATCCAACCCTGCTATTGTCTCTACTGTTTCCTTGTCCATCTAAATACATACTATTATCATGTGGTATTTTGGGATTCCATTACAAAGAGGTAAGTGCGAATAGGGTAAATACGGTTTCAGTACAATCAACATCATCTCTACCACTGTTTAGTCTAACTAACTGCCATAATAGGTATAAACAACCTCAAGGTTATTTTCATTTTTCTTTACTCTCTAGTGCAAAAGGGTATTTTTTTATATACAAAAGAAACTTGATTAGATAGAACCAGTGTTTGTTTTAATCATATTAACCACGATGGTATAGTAACCCTCTACTGTGAGCGTAGGAATATAAAAGGCATGTCTAATTCTTCTGTCCTTCCCCCTATCTATTGTCTTTATCAAGTGACCAAACTGTTGACCAGTCATTATTTCGCAATGTATGTGTTGCAACACTTTTTAAAATGATGCATTTCTTGCTACAGCACAAAAATAGACCTGCAGACATGTCTGTGTTCCACAGCCATCTAAAAGATTAAAAGCTCTCCCAACCCAAGTCCAATATAGATGATTGGAGTTGGAGTGCACGTCACACCAACACGATGTTTTGTATTTGTATGCACGGTTGGTGTTGTTTGACCGTCATTCCTTTGCCTCATGCGACAGTGAACCATTCCTACAGTATCACACATGTTTTTGGGGATTCTCTTTTCTGACTTATTATTACTGAATATCAATAAATTATGGAGAGGGCACTGTCAATAATTTGAAGAACATTTTAAAATACACAAAGATAATGGCATTGCAGGCCATGAACAACATTACAAAATAAATAAACCTGAAAAAGAAAAGAAAATAGAAAGTTTTCAAAGAATGGTCTAGAACAAGGACCAACCATGAAATCAAGGTAGCGGATGCCCTTGTGGATAATCATGATGCCTTGTGCTTGAATGGCCTTTAAATGTTTGTCGAGTCCACTTCATGGATACTTTGGCTTACTTAATTTTATCACTTTTGACGAATTCATCTAAAAAAACTGAACTCCTTTTGACCAAGAAAGTGATTAAAGCGTGTAATTGTATCACGCGTAGTCTCCTCGGTAGAAGCCATTGTTGCAGTGAGAAAGTGAAGGGAAAACGGAAACTGGTAGTCGAAACAGGGGATTTGAGAAAAAAAAACCCAACCCAAATAGTCACTCCGTTACTCGGACATTTTTTGCTCTTACTCTTTTATATTTCTACGAGATAACAACGGTCAGTTTTGGTACATTTTTGACATTGGTACGGACAGTATTTAAAAAAAAAATCATATATACACTGCCATTCCACCTTTTCGAATAGAAAAATAAATATTTAAACTGCTGCAATTTGTTCAAGGTTAATCAAAGAAAAAAATAGATTACTTGGACTACATCATCTCGTGAAATAATTAAATATTATGATATAAAACACACATTTAGAGCACACCGTATCTTTTAGCATTTTACAATCTATGTGTTATGTTATTATATCATATATAATATATACATATAATAAGATGAAAATAGGCTGCTTGCCAAGCCTAATACAAGTACATTTTCTTTTCGGACGCCAACAACGTTGTCAAAGCCAGGGGTACATCCAAACTTAACGCCCATCTCCAATATAATAGGTCCATGTCTGCTATGGGCTTCGAACCAGCAATCCATAGTGCTTTACATGTGAACTTCGATGTTTGACCACTGTGCTCTACTCACTCTTTTTAGAATGAATGACTAAAATGAGTAACAAATGATTCTATTCGCTAAAGACAGCCAATATGAGCTTGGTGACAGGCAATACCCGGGTTCAAGTGACGCATGTGAAGAGTTTAACCAGACCTACGTGATGATTGTCACGCTTTTTCATTTACAGCTTTAACATTATTTATGCTATGTACAGTATTTTGGTACTGATTTTTCTGCTTGCTTTACTTTAAGAGTAAGGAAATAGCCGGTTCAGGTGATGAAGCTGAGCTAAGAAAAAAGATAAACATACCCCAATTATAACTGTCGTCCTCTGATCATTTCTGAACAGCATTACGAATCATATCATTACACTGTTATAACAATGCTTGGTTGACTTTTAAAAGACATGGTAGTGATAGTCTTGATAATAGTTGAATCATCTAGTGAAGTGGAGAACAACTCTGGATTCATGACTTAAGTAAACCAACTCCGCCTTTGTTGGGGGCCAGCTTGTACCTGAAGGATGTCATCCCAATATAAAGCAATAATTCAATGACACGTTTCCCATTAGTCTATATATTTCTATTTCCATAGACTCATTACTTCACATTTTCTGTGGCAAGCGTGTCATCAGAAATAGTCGACCCTCGGATGCCAGGTGGCGGGGGGGGGGGGGGGGGGGGGTGCGCC
>JAUEKZ010216424.1:0-5000 GCA_031471865.1 Melibe leonina
GCCCCGTTAATAACACCCCCCCCCCCCCCCCCCCCCGCCCCAACCCACGTTTCCAATAGTTTTGGTGGTCCCTTTAACTGTTAAATATTATGCAAGATGCGTTGTAAGGGAGCACTGGAGGGAGTGCTGAAAAAAGTCAGAGGGTAGATAAAGCCAAAAGATAGGAGAAAGAAGTACCGCCCGCGTTTACCAAAATGAGAAGACACGTTTAATAGAAGGGAAGCAGTTTGTTTTTCATCACAACCAATAAATCTTAGAAAGTGATGATACAATGGGAGATCGCTTGGCTAGTTAGTAAATGGTAAAACAGGAGAAGTGGTTGAAAGGAGAGTGGCAGAGGACAGGGAAAATACAAGACACAAAATCGACGTTTCGGCCCTAGGCCTTCCTCACAAACAAAGACGACTCAAGATTTTGAAAACAAAAAGAATATATGAAAAAATATTGAGAAAAAAAGCATTTTCCTGATTCCTGGAGCGGCTGGAAAGATCCACAGAGCCCGGGGCTTGAAGCCCTCTCAGAGATGAACGAATCTGTGGCTGGTGTAAGTAATCAAAATGACGTACTGCCAAATGCTTTAAGAGGGTAACATTACAATGGACTGCCGAGCCTGTGGTAAAGTATGGCAGAAAAAGGTTCAATAAAATATCATGTCGATATCCATCATTTCACAACTTATTAGAATAGAACATCCATAGAGACTCGTGCAATATATACACCCTCTACAGCAACCAGTAACCCAGTCCCAACATGTTGATTTAAAAAAAAATTAAGGTTTATGCCAAAGAATTAAATCAATGCCCATCCCCACTAACACAGGGAAGAGGATTAATCCTTAACTGAATATTTGTTTTCTTATTCTTTCGTTGTATTTATGAGCTTATTTGTTGTCAATGCTTTAAAAAAGAAATTAATTAATTAGAAATTAATTATGCGGTATAGTCTACTAATTGTTAGTTTTATGAGCTGATCAAGCATCAAGAAGATAAGTGAAAGTAAATAAGTACGTCTACTAATTAACTCACTAAGCCCCTTGAAATATCTGGTCCCGAGAACGTTTGATTGATCAAATTGATAACCATTTCCTTTTTTCTCTTAAAACACAATTATTCCATATTATATCGGAATTAGTCGTTACGCTGATTCGTTTATTAATTAATATTAACATTACCAAATACCATTATATGAAGACTCCTTTTATTTTCATTTTGACAGCTAATGATAAACTGGCTATGAAATCATGATAACTAGTCTAAATTTATTAGCTTTTGGGCGTTATCAAACTAATAAACATCAATCAAACAAACCAATGGTAATGCCGTTTTTAACGATGTAGATCGATGAGGTTTTTTACCGTATTAGCAACGTTTATTTACATATATTACCATGCAATGCTGAATAAGCTGCCGCCTATATAAATGATGCATTTATTGCGATCAGTGCTGTCTACAGTGACATCTACCTCCAAAAGAGACGCGTCATAAAATAATAAAGTCGATTTATCTATCCACTCAAGCTGTAAATCAATGGGATTATATCTGCTCATCTCTAAAGCTAAAGCCTAAAAGCTAAATCTGCAATCCAAACACAATATTATCTCCCTTTATCCTGCTCTGCTAAAAATTATCCAGATTTGCGCGTCTTAAATCTTAACGTTAATTAGCATTATGTACACAACAAACAAAAAAGACGCAGAAAGACACAAATATATTATACCAAAAAGACAAACAAAGAGTTATAGAAAATAAGAAAAAGATAGGTTGTTAGTAGCAGGCATGAGAGAAACAAAGACAAAATGACGTCAACGTTTCGACATAAGGCCTTCCTCAGGACAGACACAACAACCAACATACTTTTGGTATTATTTTCTACTTTTTTTCGTCATTAATTATTACCTGTCTCACCCAGACACAATAAACTGACACCGGGCAATACATTACAAGATTACCGTATTCCTCTTTCAAATTCATTTTGCATTTTGGATGGCTTTCTCACTTAATAAACATAGGGCCTAACCCGTCAACGAATTCAATAGACTGTATATGTTTGACATCATAATGATAACATGGGGGCAACCAAATGAGTAGTGTTCACCCTTTTTCCCAACTCAATAACACCATAACACAGTTGTGTATGTAAGGGCCGTTCGTCCACCACTTACATAATATAATACTGCATAATCGGCAAGGGAGAGCCATGATATTCTACCGCCCATTTTGTACAAAAGTATTCGGTCCTTCTAGATAACGAGTAACACTAGGTAAGCACAACACTGTAAAACAGGAGGGATGGTCACAATTCTGTTCGAATAACAGGCAGGCTTAACCCTTTCACAGCGGGGTCTGATTCTAAGCCAAATGAAATAGACAAAATCTTGAAAATGTATGTGTTCTAATACTAGATAAATCAGATTTCAGTGAACTGACATATAAATCTGATTTATCTAGTATAAGAACAGACAAGTCTTGAAGATTCTGGTGTCTTTAGCAGTAAAAGGGTTACGACTGAGCAGACAGATTATATGGAACACTGGAAAGTGCTCCAAACGAGAAGAACAGAAGAAGCGCCGACTACCAACCACCCGCCACCCAGTCCCTCCAGGCTTTCCTCAGACTTCCTAGAATCATCACTTATGTTTTTCAAATATTTGCTAGAGTCCAATGCTAATTGAACCGTCTGGAATGGCCGACGTGTTAGACAGAATCTAAGGTTTATAAATAGCGAGCTTGCGTGACTGGTGTACCGATTGAAAATTTACATTTCATCCGTCCGTTTTTCGTCCCGAAAAGTTCAGTCTACGTCTTAAAACTCAAAGCCAAAGATCACAGTCTGAGAAGAACGAGCTCGGTCTTTTTGTTATATTATTTTGGACAGATGCTCCCTTGAGGATGTACTTTGAGAGAAAGAGAGGAGAGAGAGGGATAGAGAAAGTGGGGGGGGGGGGGGTGGAGGAGAAAGGGGTAGGGAGAGGAAGACAGAGAAAGAGAAGGAAAAGAGAGAGAGAGATGTTCTTAAAAGAGAGAGGGGAGAAAAGTAGAGAGCGAGAGAGAAAGAGAGAGAGAGAAAGAGAGAGAGAGAGAGAGAGAAAGAGAGAGAGAGAGAGAGAGAAAGAGAGAGAGAGAGAGATGTCCTTAAAAGAGAGGGGGAGAAAAATGGAAAGCGAGAGAGAAAGAGAGAAAGACAGACAGAGAGAAAGAGAGAGAGAGAGAGAGAGAGAGAGAGAGAGAAAGAAAGAAAGAGAGAGAGATTGAGAAACGAGAGCAAATAACAAATGAAATAATATAAGAACCAGAACTAATAAAGGACAAAATAAGGATTCTGCCTGCAGTAATTTCTAATGATTCCTCTGCCCTCGCATGTCAGCACGGTCCTTCTAGGTCAGGGGGGTGGGTAGGACAAAAAGGTGAAATCTCATTTTCAAACTATTTCGAAAGAAAATAAAGATGATAATAATAATAATAATAATAATAATATGTAATATCAGGCTATCATGAGGTCATATTGTTCAAATGGAAAGTAATGGTTAAATTTCTTCTAAAGGAAATTAATATAACTCGAACTGAACTTTAATGTGATCAAGTTAGCTAGATACGTTAAAATGATATTATTATTTTTTGCTTTGTATTTTCCTTTACATTATACGTGTCTTCTTCTTCAGTTTGTTCTGTGGGGTGCAGGGTCGCTGCTTTTGGCATATTGTTTCAGTTCACTGAAATCTGATTTTTCTGGTATAAGATCACGTACATGTTCAAGATTGTATATTTTAGTTGGGTTAAAATCAGACTTCGCTGTTAAAGGGTTAAAGGCGGGTCCAATATTGTTTTTCAGCGTGTTAGTAGCTTGGTCAATGACATTTGACTTATATTTGAAACTCTCCCAATTGGTTAATATCTTCGTATTTTATCGTGTTTTAGAGAATATATATATATATATATCAAAATGTTAGAGAGAAAAATATAATTTACTAAAGATATCAGTCTAAATAATATAGGAAGAAAGAGGTTTAATAGGAACAGGCATGCGAAAGACAAAATTCAATGACATCAACGTTTCGACCTAAGGCCTGCCTTAGAACAGACACAACAAAACAAAGTAATGAAAATATCAATAAACAACACACAGTAATACTCATTATCCGTAAACTAATGTCGACTAATCGTGATGGCCATTCCTTCTGGCCTAGGTCCATTTCGATCTTGAACACTTTACTCCCAAGGCCTTAACGAAATTCATTGTTTTATCTGTTATTCATTATATTATATATTTGTTTTTATTTTGTTTATCTAATCAGTTATGTTTATGATTTATTTTTGCCTATTCATTTTATGTTTCCTGTCTTATGGGCATCCTTATGTCTGTATGTAACATTGTAAAATAATTTCCCCGTTGAGGGATCAATAAAGTTACCTTATCTTATCATATCTTATCTTATCTTATCTTATCTTATAGCTAAAATACCTTGAGGAGAAGAGCGATGATCGAAATGGTAGGGGGAAGGATGAAAGTCGAGTGAAGACGAAAGGTGAGTATAAGTTGACAATGTTAATGAAAAGATGCGAAAAATAGAGGAAGCAGGTGAGGTGAAATATTGCCATTTCCGGAACTCTCGTTCCCATGAGGCTGGCAGACACATTAGTTGAGGAATGTTTTTGGGTTGGGTTTTTTTGGGTTTTTTTGTAATCGCTAGAAAAAAAATGAAAGAAGACGCAATGTGCATTATTTCATTTTATTATTTCCGGCATTAGATTTAGAATATCATTATCGATTTGTTGTTTGTCGCAGGGAAGAAAAACAGGTTAAAGGAAGAACAAAAATAAGAAGATGATGATGATGAGGATGATGATGATGATGATGATGATGATGATGATGATGATGATGATGATGATGATGATGATGATGATGATGATGATGATGGTGGTGGTGGTGATAATATATGATAATAATATAATCGCATAAACTTTATTTGTCTCAATGGAAATTACTTTTTTTATTGTGTTATC
>JAUEKZ010216490.1:0-2500 GCA_031471865.1 Melibe leonina
GCTCGTCCGATCTCTGCCATCATGTACCCCTCGCCTACATCCCCTCATACCCCCTCTACCTCTCACCCTTTCTTCTCCTCAATTCTACCTCTTTCCCCTGTGCCCCTCACTTTATACCCCTCCCCTTCTTCCACCTCTTCTACCCCTGCCATCATGTACCCCTCGCCTACATCCCCTCATACCCCCTCTACCTCTCACCCTTTCTTCTCCTCCCTTCTACCCCTTTCCCCTGTGCCCCCTCCCTTTATACCCCCTCCCCTTCTTCCATCTCTTCTAACCCTGCCCTCATGTACCCCTCGCCTACATCCCCTCATACCCTCCATTCATTTCAATCTTGCCTCATTCTCATCACTGAGCCCCATGACTATTTTAGTGTTTTAAGCATTATGGTATAATAACGATGTTATGCAACTCCAGGCCGATGGATTAAATGGCCTGGTCTAAAGGCATGCCTCTCTGTGGTTGCTTTGCCCTCCTTGCCTCTACAAGGCTTATATCATAAAAGAAAAGTTGGGATCAAGCACTCAAAATCACTGGGCATAATGTGCTAGATGAGGAATAGGCAGTGATGGTGTGAGACAAAGACATAGACAGCATAACAAATAGGGAAGTAGGTAGAGGAGTGACTATTTGCTACTACTACTACTACTTCTACTACTACTGCTACTACTTGTATTACTACTACTTCTACTACTACTACTACGACTATTACTACTACTACTACTACTACTACTATTACTACTACTACTATTACTATTACTACTATTACTCCTACTACTACCATTACCACTACTACTACTACTACTACTACACTACTACTACTACTACCATTACCACCACTACTACTATTACTACTACTACTATTTCTATCACTACTACTACTACTACTATTACTACTACTACTACTACTACTACCACTACTACTATTACTACTACTACTGGTGCTTCTGCTACAACACGAACAAGAGCAACTAATGATAATAAGATCAATAACAAATGAATAACTTTTTTTTTGTTGAAAGCGAAACTCGATTCTAATGCAGGCAATCTCATTATTACGAATAAACACATCAACGATAAAAGTTAAAAACCGAAATTATAATATGACATCGTGAAGCCTCGTCAGCTGGTGGGTGGGGCAAGGCTGTTTGTAATCACAATCAATGATTGAATAGGATGCCAGATTGATGCAAGCATGGAAACGGGTTTCGCTCTTTCTTCATGAAGTGGATATTGTAATCATAATCATATACGCTCTTTATTTTCCATTAAAACCATGAATTAATTGATAGTAATGATTTAGCTCACCTCGTTTCCGTGGATTTTTTTTTCATCCCAGGCTAGGCAGCCGGCTGTCCATTAAAATTCCCCATACAATTCGCACAATGAAATTAATTCTATCATTAATTCGTATTATTAGTAATAAATAGTGCTAAAAAAGGGAAGTAAAATAGTGAGCAGTTAAACAGAGTTAATGCATTTTTTTTTGTATTTAGCAAACTTGACACAGCTCGTAGCGAATCTGACGCCTCAGAGGTTGACTGAATTCATGAACGGAGGACCAGTTTTTTTTTGCTGGTCATATTTGTTGTGGCGGCGACAGTGGTGGTTGGTGGTTGATTTGCGGTTTTGCTCTATACATTAACGATGGCCACTTTGTTGTTGTTGTCGTCGTTGTTGTTGTTGTCGTCGTCGTTGTTGCTGCTGCTGCTGTTTTCGTTGGTTTGTTATTGCTTTTATTTGGTGGGGAAGGGGGGGGGGGCTGGCTGGAAGCATAATTGTTAATTTTGGAAGCGCAAAAGTTACATAGCTATTTCGTGGATACATTCTGTGTACATTTACCAGAGGTGAAACAAAGGGAGTGATTAACAGGCCATTATATTGTGACAAAGACAAGACAAGCGACGTTTCGACCAAAGGTCTTTGTTTCACCTTCGATAACCACTGGCCTAGCGATCCCCTCTCTTTTACACTGTACATTTACCACATTATTATTCACTATTCTCATGGAACCTTGAATTTTATTGGCATATCCGACAGGACAAAGCAGTTTATCCTGGTGCGTGTATGTGAGAGACAAAGGAAAAGAGAGAGAGAGAGAGAGAGAGAGAGAGAGAGAGAGAGAGAGATAGAGAGAATATAACATTCTATTATTGAATAACATGTATTGAATGTAAGTAGCTTCACAATAGAATTTCCAATTGGATCAATAAAGTTTACCTTATTATGGATTGATTTACTCACCATGATGCACCCGTTAGAATGTAAAAATGTTCCACCTTCTATCAAACCCCAACGCTTTTGCTTGAGAGGACACCAAGAGATGGCTGTGGTAGTTTAGTGAGTATGAGAAATAATGTTATTTTTCCCATAAAGATACCCCCTCTCTTCTATTCTTTTCTCCCCCCCCCCCTTCTCTCTCTCTCTCTCTCTCTCCCTCTCTTTCTCTCTCTCTCTGTCCTTTATTTCCTCTCCTCTCTATCTCCCCTTTCTCCACCCT
>JAUEKZ010216490.1:7500-10030 GCA_031471865.1 Melibe leonina
TCAGCATCATCGTCATCATCATCGTCAACAGCATCATCATCATCACAATCATTGTCATTAGCTGATCGTCCATTGCTTGCACTAGAAAATGGCGTCCAGACAGCTTCCTCTCACTTGTTTGAGGGATGCTTTAACACAAGTCACCTGCTCCGTTGATCAATAGGTAGGAAGTTCGAACCCCTGTCGCGCCATACCCAAGACATTAAAAATCGGTATTTTAACCCTTTCACTGCTTCATTGATATAACTCTATATTTCAATCGAATTACTATACACATCAAATTTTCCTTCATGTTTTGCATGCTCTTATAATATCAGGTAAATCAGATTTCAGTGAACTGACATGTTATGCCAAAAGCCTAATATCAGATTTTTCTCAGGAGGCGAGGTGGCCTAACTGGTAGCGACGAAGCACAGAACCCGGGGGCTCCGGGTTCGACTCCTACCAGGGGCACTTCGGTTTTTCCTTGGGCAAGGACATTTTCTCCAATTGCTTCGCCCCACCCAGGTGTAAAATGGGTACCAATCCACAATTTAGGTTGGGGAAAGTAGTCGGTGATATACCAGCGTCATATCCAGAGGATGGCAACCATTGTCATGTGTCCGCTTCACGCTACAAAAACCGGGATAAGCTCCGGGTCCATGGGCCATACGGCTCTAAAGGACTTACTCTAATATCTGAGTTTTCTGGTATAAGAACAAGTTGATTTTAAAGGTTTTGCATGTTCTGTTTGGTTAGAATCGGACCGCCGCTGTCAAACGGTTAATAGCTCTCCTGCGAAGCTTTCTTTGTGATGGGAATAGTGCAAAGGTTGGCCCGGTAAGCGTTAGTGTACTGTGACTGAGTAGGATATTCGAATTAGCCCTCCATGTACCAGCACGCCAACTTGTCTACATAATTCAACCTTTGATATGACAAAAAATGTGATAAAAATGGGTTCAGGCTTGCTTCAACCAACCAACCAGGAGCTGTTGCCTTGGATCTCTCTCTCTCTCTCTTTCTCCCCTCTCCTTCTCTCTCGCTCTCTCTCCTTCTCACACTCTCTTTTTCTATAACTATCTATATCTATCTGACTATCTATCTATCTACTATCTATCTATCTATCTATTTGTCTGTCTATCTATTTCCCTATAGATCCTTTCCTCCTTCTCTCTCTCCCTCTCTCTCTCCCTCTCTCTCTCGCTCTCTCTCATTCTCACACTCTCTCTTTCTATCCATATATATATATATCTATCTGACTATCTATCTATCTATCTATCTATCTATCTATCTATCTATGTATCTATCTATCTATCTATCTATTTATATGTCTATCTATTTCTCTATAGATCCTTTCCTCCTTCTCTCTCTCTCTCTCTCTCTCTCTCTCTCTCTCCCTTGGTTGGAATTATAGAAAATACCACTTAACTATGAGCTTCCTAAAATGAGTTTTCACAAGGGTATTATAAACGATAACATCATGTTGCGTCGCGTCCATAAATAAAGTCGTATACTGTAAAGTTCTGATATAACGAACAGCCGTGGGCATGAAATAAATCAAGTTTAGAATTCCATAATATAATGTTTTATTAACATAGTAATAACAAAAGGAAATTGGCGCACAGAAATTATGTACTCGTTATATCCGTAAGTTTGTTGGAAGAGTGTTTGTTATAAGCGTTCTTTACTGTATGTGGATAGATTAGTTTTGATGTGTGTTATGTTTTTGTATGTCTGTTTGTATGAATGTGCGTGTGCACGCACTTTGTGTGTGAGTATGTGTGTGTGTGCGTGTGTATGTGTGTGTGCGTGTGCGTGTGTCTGTGTGCATGTTTCTGGTTATTAGCGTGGGTGTGTTTCTCAAAATGTGTCATACCACCTTTTCAAATAAATTGATTTCATTATACAAGTTTGATTATAAAACCATAACAACAACAATAACAACAATATCTACACATTATTCCCAAAGAAACACTAGCAAGCAACTAAAACGGTAATGGGAAATAATCACCCCAGTAATTTCATTCCGATAATGGCTGGCCCGTTGTTATGACGTCACTGGCAGGTAATATTTTAACCAATCATAATGACGCTTCCATTTTGCCCAATGCTGTGTAGTGTGCAGGACAAATATGTCTGTACCGGCTCCGTAATCAACTCCATAGGTTGAGCCACAGCTTCGGGACGCGTAGGTTTGGGGTTTGAATCCAGGACGTAGTATCCTACCTAACTAAGACGTTGAAATCGGTCTCTTGGCAACTGTCTAATCCAACATGGCGCCCAGCGTCATGTATGAATCGTAAGACTGGTTGGGCCAGTATTACAAAAGCTAAAAAGTGAAGGCTTATGTAGCGCTGATATCCACGAATTGTGCTCATCGCGCTTCACACTTTTTACTTTCCCCGGCCAACAGTAAACATTGAATGAAACACATAGGACAAGAAAAGCGCCTGTTAGGCGTGTTACCATTCGTGTGTGGGACAAAGACACTGCTGTATGGAGGGCCAGGTACTCATTTTACTGCTGGGTCGACAGTGGGGTTTTCTGGTCC
>JAUEKZ010216501.1:0-10029 GCA_031471865.1 Melibe leonina
ACAGGGTGACTTTCCACTAACAAAATATACAATAAATAGTTTTAAAAAAGCATACAATCAACTACTAGACAAGACATACAATTAGATCAAGATTCGTGAAAATAAAATACACCAATGAGGGAAAGCTGGGACAGTGAATCAACTCTTCTCTGAAATAGGACCCCATTTTTACCCATTTTCCGGCTTAATGAAAAACTCATAACACAGTCAAAACAGACAAAAGCACACAATATGTGTGTTGTAGTCTTGAGTTGCAGAAAGTAGAGTCCTACTCCGATGGGGACAGCCTGTTATTTAACCCTTTCATTGCTAAGGACACCAAAATCTTCAAGATTTGCCTGTTCTTATACCAGATAAATCAGATTTTGGTGAACTGACTAATTTCCTGCTTTTAGCATATATGGCAGTTCCCTAAAATCTGATTTATCTGGTATAAGAACATGTACATTTTCAAGATTTTGCATATCTCATTTGGGTTAGAATCAAACCTTGCTATGAAAGGGTTAATTGATTGGAGTCAGCACAAGACGTAAAAACTCACCTGGATGGCGATCTTCAAGGCTTTAACTCGATGGTCACTGTCCCAGGCGGTGATGAGGGCCTGGTTCAACTCCTCGATGCGTTTCACGTAGTCTTGCTGGCTCAGATTCAGCATCTCCTTCACAGAGCCCTGACACGACAACGCATTACGTCACAATGTCATCAAGGCATGGGTCAACACAACACAGACATTAGACATACTTATTATAATAGGATTATACACGTGTACAGTGGAACACATCATAGACCTCGTCTTTGCTGGCATGTATCTTCTTCTTCTTCTTCATGGTTCTGTGCATGCCCCGTGAGGTCGAGGATCGGTGCACAGTTTACATTTCAAACATTCTCTCATTCTCAGTTTTTAGTATCTAGTATGTATTCACAGTGATCCACTGATCCATGAAATGAGACGTATATATATATATATATGGAAATAATAAAGTAAATAAAGACCTGGCTATAGTAAGATCACTAGGAGAAGACAGAGCTCGATGGAAATAATTCACCAGGAGCATTCGAGAGGCACCCAAGGCGTCCCAGTCTGACGATTTGGAGGCAAACGGCAATAAAGTAAATCCCATCTTGGTTTCTGTAGCGTAAAGCAGACAAATATCAGTGGTTACCACCCTCTGGATAGGACACTTATTTATCCCAAGCCACTTTCACAGGAAGGACAGTACCCATTTTTACAGCTTGGTTGAGGTGAGAGAATTGGGATATATTTTCTTTTGCAAGAAGAATGTGAAGTGAAAAAAAAAAATGACCTAGTTACATACCTCCTCAAAATCATCCAGCTGCTCCAGTCTGTTGCGGACTTTGTCACTGACGGTTCCTGAGGCTTGGGATTGGGTCTGGGTCTTGATCACCACTGCGGAAAACCAGGACAGGCCAGAGGGTTAGTAGAGAGGGAGGTCACATAATATATGTTCCACATTCCAGTGGTGGTATGACAAAAGTATTAAGCGTTGGAAAAACTGATTTTAAGATAAAGCTCATGAAATTTGAAAGAGAATTTTCCACCCCTTCTAAATGATGCGCTTTAATAATTGACTATTTTGATATTTTGAGACAGCTTTAATAAAAACCAAATAGTTCTAGTAATAATTAAATTTGCATTATTTTTTAAGGTAACAAATTAGCTTTCCAACCCCCCACCCCCCCCCCCCCCCCAACAAACTATGCTTTTTCTTTAATTTGTTTTCCATCCCTTTATATCATCACATCCTGCAGTGTCAGGGCCCAGCTCTGTCTGATTATAAATAGAACAATGGGACTTGATGTGATACATCCCTGCAGCCATTTACAATCAACCACAGAGACAGGACAGAAACTTTGGATCAAGATAAAAGCAAGCTGGTGATCAGCCTACATTAATAACAAACCTTTCTCCTGATCGGTTGACGACAGGAAGCTTGTGGTGATGGACAGTTTTTCGGATGTGGTGTATTTTGCCAGGATACCGGTCCTCTTCAAAGCCCATGGCTCGAATGAGCCGTTACCATCAGCATCATCAAGGTCCTCACTCTCCTGAGAACAGACAAACAAATCCTATCTAATCCAATCCACTCTTGTTGGTGCTTCATGATTGGAAATAAACATGACATTGCATGGTGGTGGATATAGTGCGCTACGTATTTCTCGCTGTGAAGGATCTACAGATTTTAATTCAAAGAAATTTGTTCAGATTGAATTTGGTAAAGCAACCACTTCTCCAAATTTGTTTTGGGGAAAGTTCGATATTCTAATTATAATGAAGAAAAAATAAATTTTGTCGGCGTTTATCATGAATGTTGCTTCACATCTTCCATACATGTGCACACAGGCCTTTAGTAGATGCATTAAAAAACATATAGAAGAGAATAAAATCAAATGTGACTTATGAAATAAAAGCACTTACACTCTCCGTCCTCCTGGAGGTTTTGCTGCTTGAGGACAAAGAAGCTGACTTCATCATCATGGACAGTGGGTCTGTCCCCTCCAACGAGCTCACAGAGCTAGACAGTGGGTCAGGTATGCTGAGCGGATCGACAAAGTCAGCCTTGACTGAAGCCTTGTTGCCATTCTTGTCACTTTTTTTAACCTCTGTGACCTGGATTGTATGAAATAAACATTCCTTAGGGTTTTTTTTCCTCACCCTTAATACCCAATCATACAGTGTCAAATTAAGCAATGGGACATGTGATATCCATGTAGTCAACGATAACCAGTCACAGATCCAGGAGAGAGAATTTGAACAAGACAAAAGCAAGCAGATTATCAGCCCACTATGCTGAGTCTCTGCAGATATGTAGGAACAAGACATTAATTTAGTCTTGTTTGTTTGAAATTGGCCATATAACACTTTCTTTTGCCTCTACTTTATCTGATTATCAAAATTCAATGTGACTGTAAAATATGGCTTGGAGACTTGCTGTGAGAGAAAGTGTGAGATGAGAGATGAAAAGTGAACGTTTGGGGAGAAGAGGACAACATAGATAAAGAAGACAACAGACTCGGGCTCCTTTGAATGCAAAAACAGTGACAAAGCCTGCCATAAAAGCTTTACTAGTAAGCCGGTCAGAAGCATAGTGAGTGGCCTTACTGGTAGCGATGCAGTAGAGACTCAAGAGGGAACAGGTTCAATTTAAGCTAGCAGCAATTCAGTTTTTCCATGGAAAAGGAAGTTTACTCTTTTTTTCCCATCTCACCCAGGTGTAGAAAATTGAGTAAAGACCCATCTTTGGGGTTGGAAGAGTCATAGACCAACATCCTATCCAGAGAGCAATAGCCACGGGCCATTGGAATAGCTCTGGCTTTATGACTCTATGAGCCGGTGGGCTCTTAGGACTTACTACTTTTTTCATAACCCACTCCCCATGCAGGCTTCAACAGTAACAAGACCAATACTGACAAAAAAGATAATCAGGATTTCCTGCTACCATTTGTAAGAGAACTAAACTTAACTGAAAAGAGAGAATAAATATTAACAAATAAAAATAGAGATTTTTTAACTCTTATACCAAGACAACAATGAACAAGTGTTACACTAATTTGTTTCCAAAGACTCACAGTGATTGCTTTCAGGGGGTGAGAGATGGCAGGGGTACCCACTACACTCTCCTTCTCTCGCTCTGAGATGTAGTTTCGAACTCGGGCGTTCCTGAAATTGAATAGATCGCAATTCAAACTTTTCAATGAATTTAATGAAGCAGCAAAAAGAGGAAATGTGACAATATGTATAGAAAAATCATATAATATTTTAGAATAGAAAGTGTGGTTTGGTTGAAAGTTTTGAATGAAGGTTTATGATAACGCAGCAATATTTC
The DNA here is from genome assembly GCA_031471865.1 of Melibe leonina. NCBI lineage: Eukaryota > Metazoa > Mollusca > Gastropoda > Nudibranchia > Dendronotidae > Melibe > Melibe leonina. The sequence goes on from JAUEKZ010216501.1 coordinate 3,846, forward strand.
CCTTCTTCTTTATCACAGCGATGGAATAGAAAAACGACAGAGAGGAGGGAGACGCCCATTTATTGAAAGTTATCTATCTCGTCTGAGTATTGGTGCAAACGTGCCTTTTCTGCAAACTTTCTAACCACCTGCAATTTCATATGCGTAACAAAAGACATTTAATAATGATCAGGAGTATCATTTCATTATCATAAGCTGAGAAACTTTCGTTATGGTAAGTTTAAGATAAAAACAACCTACCATTTGTTAGACGCCATTTTGAAGCTGTCTGTTTGATCACATGATAATAAACGATATGATGTGAAGCAGTAGTAATAAAAAGTGGATAATATATTTTTTTAATCTTTTTGGACTCCAGAGTGAAAATATACATAATAGGATTTCATCTCATAAAAATAGAAAATTGAAAAGAAAGTATATCTCTTTAAAGGAGGAATTGCTGAATCATGACTTTCCTTTTTTTCACTCTTCTTTCTTTAACAAAACTGGGCAAGTTCTCGGCATCCAGAGACACTGAGAGAAATCTTTCTTGTTTACTTTTACCTTTTTGCATTTCTATATGATCCTTATTTGTGTATTTGTTTGTTCTGATGGTAGTCTAGAGTCTAGGGCAGAGATGTCATTGTCTTTGTACCATTTATTAGCCGTCTGACCATTACCTGTCCATTTTGATATTAGACATTCCCTCTATTTTGTCTCTACATTTATGATGATATTGAGATGGACCACTGAGCCTGTGATAAACTTGGGGAAATTTTAAATATTTTGCGGCATAAAAAAGAAAAAAAAGACATTTTCGACATTTTTACCTGAGGCCTTTATCAGGACAAACAATATATCTATGAAACATTTATGGTGTTTGGAGTCTTTTCACCGATCTTATAACCGGAAACGGCACATCATGCTTTGACCGTTGTTCCAAATAACATTGTCAGCTCGGCCGCAGTGCTCTTGGGCAGTGATAAATATCATCATGGCAACAAAACCAAATGAAGTTAAAAACAATAAACGTGTGGATGAGGATGATGATCTTGATGAGGTAGGTTTTGAAAGAAATTCACTTCCGTGGTGATAACAATTATCTAGAGTCAAGACGTCTAGATTGAAGGTTGTTTACATTATTACGCTTTTTGGACACCGGTAAAGTTGACTCATGCAAACACACTCACGGTGTTACACACTCATGCTGGCACACACACTTATCAGAGACAGATTTTGCTCTCATATGAAATGTTAGGTATTAAAAATGTGTGTGGTGTGTGTATAAAGACCCGAATTTTGGCTGAACATAGGTCTAAACAAACACCAACGTCTCACCTCTAACCTCTTATGATGGTTAGCTTGTCTTGTCCTCTCCCTATCTAGATATCTAGAATCTAGGGCCTTTGTAATGCTTCAGAGATTGTTGCTACAAAGTTTCTGATCATACCAAAATGATGTTTGTAGCTGAATAGTTTTTGTTAAAAAATAGTTTGAGTGATGGTCAAAATTGGGTAGACCTAGGTCTAGACCATCTAAAAATTCTTTTGAGAAACACAAATCATTTGGTTTAGACAAGAGACCTAGATAGACCTAGATAATTGATGTCTGTTTGATGTGAAATCAAAATTTAAAAAAACATGCCAAAGTTAAGCAGAAAAGCAAAAGTAAAATTTGATGCCTAAGCGTTTTTAAACATCCTATGCAGTTCATTGTCTATCAGCCTTTTTTTTGTTTCCGAGTTTGGTGTAATCTGGTGTCTGACAATCTGAGAAAAAAAAGACTAAATGAGCTCTGTAAGGTAAACAATGAAAGTAAAGAAAGAACTCTTTTTACAGCGAAACACCATTAACGTGTACCTGTGGTTAGAGATATTGACCCCAAAATCTCAAAAATGCACATATGAATGCTAGATACAACATTAGACAATCGAAAGTTCTGAAAAATTGTGCGTATGCCAGTCTAAGATGGGTTCATAACTTTTTTGAAATTCTTTTTTTTTTTACAACCGAGGTAGAATATATGATAACAGGATTTCAAGCTTTATGAAAGATAAAAGGGAAGTTTTCATTGACTATTCCATTTTTGTTCTTATTTTGTTTTCTAGGATGAAAGTTTGTCAGAGCGACTGTTTGGTCTAAGTGAGATGTTCCCCGACTCTGTGAAGTCAACATGTTCCTGTGTGTGCAATTTCATGGTGTCAGCAACCAAAGGAAGTTACTGGGCTGCCAGGAATATCTTGTGGGTTGCTAGCGCCTCAGCTGTTATCCTTGTTCTGCCTGTCATATTTGAAACAGAAAGGGCACAGCAACAAGAAGAACAACTGCAACAACAAAGACAGGTCAGTTTTTCCACAATAGTAACCACAGGTCTCCTATACTACCAACAATGGTTTTGTGGCCTACATTGTTTTGTGTTTTATTTTTGTTGGGTTTATTCAATGCTGGTCAGGGGATTCGAGTCAAGATTCTTGAGATGAATGGCAACTTCAGGCCATAGAACTACAACAACCATAAGACTGCCTTTGACTTTAAAATTAAAAAAAAATGGTATTAACTCACTCGATCCTAGTCATGAAAGGTCTTAAATCTTTTTTATTCATTGTAGAAAATTTAAAGTAATTATCATTGATACTTTTTTTTTCATGAATTTTTAAAATCACCAAAAAATGGCTAGGCTGCGGGAGATGGGCCCGGAAAAAAGGCCAGGGCTGAGTGAGTTAAACAGGTAACAACGAACCAAACACCAATAAATACACCCAGTCGGAATTTTTTAGAAGAAACTGTATAACCCAACTTTTACAGAAACCATGACCATCACTACAACAAGCGTGTCAAATGGGTCACTCCCTTGTGATGAAGATAGATCATGGTCAATTCTTTAAAAAAAAACAAACATCTTCTGGTGGCTAACTGAAATTAAAAACATGAAACAGCTTTAGGTATGGGCAAAATTTCAAACAAGGCTTATTACAAACTGATCCTTATATTTTATTCATTTTTATGATTATATTAACTAACTAAATATAACTATCTAGGAAACATCTCAAAATCAGTTGAGTATCAATGGGACTGAAAATTTACTCCTATCCGTTATTTTATTTGTCTAATTGGTGGCTTCATTTTTATCGGTGCCAGTGGCATTTCTATTCACTTATCTGTTCATTCTGTAAATTTTTAGTTTTACCCTTTTCTCTCTTCCTTCTCCTCCAGATTTTACTGGGGCCAAACGCTGCTGTATCTGGGTCTGGTGCAGCCAGTGGGAACCTTTTACCAGCCATGGGCATGGCACCACCTCCCATACCAAAGTAACAAGCATGAGGACAGTTGAGAGAACAGAATGGTCTTGCATTCATTTGTGATTTATTTTTCATTTTTTTAATGCTGTAGTAGATAATGATTGATAATAACATTGCAAATCAATAAAAATGAGAAGAAAGCTTAATAACCATCTGTCTTTCTGTCTAATAATCTCTACTGGTATTAAAAAAAAGACATATATGTATTGATTAGTCACAACAACAGCTTCAGTTTGTCACTTTAAATTGTTGGTTGTTCAGTGTATCTCGATCACATTGAGAGTTCGTCAATCATTCAATTTTAAGACCTTTTTAAACATTTTTTGGACAGACTTCCACACCCATTGAGTGGCTGAATGTGTAAGATAGGAACAATATTTTACTTTTATAATTCCTTTTACAGAGTTTCAGGTTGGAGTGTATGTGGGTTTTTGAGTTGTAAGGATGGGCTGCTTCACTCATTGTCCATTAGTCAATTGGAGGTCTGAGCTCGATCTTTTTAAATTTGTAAAGGCAAAGTCAAAGAGACCTGTTTGTTTTGATCAGGTTTTTTTTAACAAAATGTATTGATTTGATTTTGATACAAATGAAAAGAATGGGAATGACATTTGTTGATGGAGTGGGCTTGTATATTCATGTCTGTATGGTTTTGTGTGGGATATAGGTGAACTGCATTTGTTACGAAGGTACAAGATTGAAATGGATTGATGAGTGTGATATAAATTTGTCATATGACGTGAAGGAAATAAAAAGGAATGAGGACAACTACTTTGCTTTCACTTGTGTGTCTCTGTTTGAAGCTGGAGTGTGTCCCTGGGCCCTGGCAAGCAAGTCTGTTCTTTCCTGTCTTGTATTTCAACTATTTTGTCTTGTTTTCCCCTTTCTGTTCCGTTAGGAGTTTTGTTATTATTCAGCACATCAATGATCAGCCCCTGCAGTTAGTTAGCGCCTCTGGTGTGCACTACTTTGGTTTCTTCTCTGTTGATTTTACTATCATTATCTCCCTTTTTCCCCATGTTTTGCACTGTGGTACTGGTACTGGTACCTAACTACAGGGTCACTTGATATTGAGAAGAACTGGATACTTTTGTACACAAAGGGTGGTAGAATATTATAAGTCTCTCTGGACCATAATAATGCTTGATGTGGGTGGTAGTCATCATCTGTGTCTTTGTCATTACTTTCTCATTCAGTCAGGAAGCATTTGTAAAATCAGGAAGTCTGGCACCCATGCTTGGGGCTATTGACGACCCTTATTCATCTACGTTGCTGGTGTTTATTTTTTTATTGAGAGTTTAAGGGCCCTTGCAACTGCTATGGCTATATATACAAAGCGCCCAGGGGTAAGTAAGATGATGACAGGCTAGGTAAAAGAATAGCCAGACTTTGACCCCACCAGGGACGTTTCACAGGGAGATGAATTACAAGGGGGAAAAAATATCTCTCACATTCACAAAGCAGGACACAGAAACAGATGATGGCTACCACTCATATGCACTACAATGATTGTCTTCATTTTGGTACTTAGCTACAGGGTCACTTGCTATCTAGAAGGACTTGAGTACTTTTGTACACAAAGGGCAGTAGAATTTCCTGGGGGACCCTGGACTATAATGCTTTATGTGGGGGGTTGCCATCAGCTGTTAGTGTATCCTGGTTTGTGATTGTGAGAGGTAATGGAATTTTCCTATATAATCATCTCTTTGTCACCTTGTTTTGAAAAGTGATATTCTTTTTATATATAGTTGAGTAAATCATTTCTCTGTGAAACAGCAGGGTCCAAGTATGGCTATTCTTTTAACTAGCCTATCATCTTGCATAAATGACCATAACTGTTGAAAGTGCCCTAAAACTCTCAATAATCAAACAAAGAATCAGACCTCGATGTAAAAGGGTTAAATAGACTCAACTGTAGTTTTGTAGTATACATGACATGTAAAAAGAGCAAGCTCTCATCAATGTGTTATCTATATCTGTAATTTCACAAGGAATAAAGGAGACAGTGGGAGATGCTGTGTGTGTGTGTGCCATTGGACCCAGGCTTGAAAGCCTGAAATTCAAAGCTCTAACTCTAACCAATTTGCCACTACACAAGTCTTTACATTTTCTTGAAGAAAGAGGACAACACTACCATTTCTAGGTAGCTGTAGCTTTCTAAAAACTACTATATTTACAGCAAAGTTGTACTGGGGTTGCTAGTACAGAATATATACCTACCTCCATGTTATTTAATGGAAAAAATGCAAATCATCTAGATTTTTATGGTCCCATATGGCGGGTGATTGGCAGGCACCTCTGGTGGGTGCAAATTCTGTTTCTTCTCATTTGGCTTCTATTACTATCTTACTTTTTCCAGCACTCTCCCCAGTGCTCTTTGAGCATACACACACACGCAGCTGTTTTGTAATGTTAGCTCAGTCTTTGCTGTGCCTACTGTCCTAATATCTAGACTTGATGGTCATCCCCCATGTTTTGGATTAACTTAATCATTAAGTCATCTTACTACAGGGTCGCTTGAAATAAAAGGACTGACTACTTTTGTACACAAAGGGTGTTAGAATATCCTAAGTCTCCCTTGACCACATGATGTGTGTGTGTGTGTGGGGTTGGGGGTAGCCATTATCTGTATGTCTTTTTCTCTGTGTTTGTGTGAGAGATGATATTTTGTTTTCTTTGTTGTTAATCATATCTTTGTCTCCTTTCTTGAGAGATATTTTTTGCATTGTAAATCAAATTATCAGTCTATAAAAACAGGTTCTTTTAACTACGTAGCCTATCATTATCTTACCTTCCCCTGATATCTGATACAGATATGACCTTAGCAGGGCGAGCGCCTCTGGTGGGCGCTACTTCTGTTTCTTATCTTTTGGATTTATCTATCATCTTACTTTTTCCAGCACTCTCTCC
>JAUEKZ010216512.1:0-10029 GCA_031471865.1 Melibe leonina
ACAAAGGGCGGTAGAATATCCTGGGTCTCCCCGGATCAAAATGGTGCATGATTTGGGCGGTGGCCTTTGTCTGTTTGTGTGTCCTGCTTTGTGATTGTAGGAGATGATATATTTTTCCTGTAAATCATCTCTTTGTCACCTTTTTTGAGAGATTATATTTTTTCCCTGTAAATCATCTCTCTGTGAAACGTCCCTGGCAGGGTCAAAGTCTGGCTATTCTGGCTTCCTGTGCCAGCATAAATTTGTACAGGCGATGAGAATATAAATATGTGTTTGTCTTTTGTCATGAAGAAGTGCTTTAGGTCGAAACGTCGACGTCGACTGTGTCTATATAAGGATATGACGTTTGTGCCGTATGTAAAATACAGTACTTACTTTCTTTTTTTTTGTTTTGTTCCCCCAGCCTACGCCTTCCTGTGCCAGCAACGCTTCGTAGAGGCTATGAGAATTTGCTTCAAGGCTCTGGAACTCAACAAGCCTGCTCTCCTCTCGGATATTGACCCTCTATTGGTAGGTTGTATCCTCTATCTCTCTCTCTCTCTCTCTCTCTCTCTCACTATCTCTCTCTCACTATCTCTCTCTCTCTCACTATCTCTCTCTCTCTCTCTCCATCCTTCTGTATATCCACCCACCCACCCATCCTTTCATCCAAATATCCACACATCCATCCATCCATTCATCCATCCATCTACCCATCCATCCACCCATCTATCTACACACCCATCCACCCACCCATCCACCCATCCATCCACCCATCCATCCACCCATCCATCGATCGATCCATCCATCCACCCATACATCCATCCATCCATCCATCCATCCATCCACCCACCCATCCATCCACCCACCCATCCATCCATCCACCCATCCATCCATCCACCCACCCATCCATCCATCCATCCATCCATCCATCCATCCATCCATCCATCCATCCATCCATCCACCCATCCATCCACCCATCCACCCACCCAAGTACCACACAATACTCCATGCCATCCCTAAAGTTACCTGCCTGCCTTTCAGGATTCACATTGAAGAGAATTGTCATTGTCAGATCTATTTATAGATTGCTATTTAATCCCTCAGTCTTCAAAATGTCCTATACTCATGGGTGTCAGACTGCCGTACGTATATTCACGGGCAAGACAAGCGGGTAAAATGAATAATGGAGCTCTATGCTTGCTGGCAGAACAAAATCCGGCATCGTTATACGTCCATAGCAGCTGCAAGCGCCCAGAAAATGCTCATTAAACAAACAAGCGAATTCCGGCATCGTTATATGTCCATAGCAGTTGCAAGCACCCAGAAACTGCTCATTAAACAAACAAGCGACCTCAGGCATTGTTATATGTCCATAGCAGTTGCAGGTGCCCAAAAACTGCTCATTAAACAAACAAGCGAATTCCGGCATCCATCTTGAAACAAGCCTATTGTTCAGGGTTACAATACATAGTAACAAATACTTGCAGGTAAAATAATAAGCCCTGAATAGACAGCCTGTTTGAGGTGGGCTGCAGCTTTTTGTTTTTATTCAGATCCACCTGACTTGAACCCGTCGTGTATACCATAGATTCAACCCCCGACACCTGTTCTGTCTTTTGACTGGCACCATACCTACCCGTACTACCACCATTGCTATTGCATACCAATAACCCACCCCCCCCCCGTTCTATATTCATTCATCTCTCAATATTCGAAATATTCATTCACTCATAATAGTTATTTGCCAATCAAGGATTTCTCTATGTGAGTTGGTTCTTGTGTTTTCTGGTGAATAAGTTATATATATATATATAGATTTTGTCATGAATGAGTTATAAAGAGATTTTGTCTGTTTTTTTGTTGTTTTTTTTTGTTTTTTTTGCACTGCCCTGTAATGTTAGGAGTAATTGGATAGTGTATTAGTTTATTGAAGCGATAAGCAGTCAGTTGCTGTCTGAATTCTTTCCTTGCATGTTCGTCTCCATCCACCATCTGCTGCCCTACAACATAGTATGTGTGAGTGTGTGTTTGGGTGCGTTGTGCTGTTGTTGCTTGTGCGTTTGTATATGGATGTGAGTTTTTGTTTGTGGGTTATGGGTGAGAATGGGTGTATGTGTGTGTGTGTGTGTGTGTGTTTGTGGGTGGGTGGGTGGGTGTCGGTGTGTTTGGATGTGTTTTGGGTGCCTGTGTATGGATCTGTGTTTTTGTGCGTATGTGTGTGTATATGGATCTGTATTTATGTGTGTGTGTATGTGTGTATGGATCTATGTTTTTGTGTGTGTGTGTATGGATGTGTTGGTATGTGTGAGTGTATTTGGGGGGGGTGGGGGGGTTACTTATAGTCTTCCGAGGACCTTGCCATAATATATCATGTATATTTGTTGACGCATGCACTGCTATAACTAATGTCTATCTCTATCTCTATTATGATGAATATAATAATCAATTCATTCATTGATAACTTTGCTCTGTGTTTGTGGAAATTTTTTTGTTTTTTTCTCCTTTTTTTTTTCTCTCCTTTTTTTTCTCTAATATTCTTTTCACTGATAACAGTATATAAATATGATATAATAGAATAATACTGATAAAGATTATATATTATATATATTTATATCATAATTATATAATAGTAATGAAATACTTGGCTGTCCGTAAAAGGCTGAACCAGCTACTGCTCAATGAATACGTACGTCATTTGCTTTGCTGTATGTACACGTAAGAAACCAAACTCACCAAAAAACACAGTCTGTTGTAAAAAGACACAAAGGAACAACTAACTGCATTGCTTTATTAGTCTTGTACTTCTATCTCAGTTTGAGTAGTAGTAGGTTCGTGGCCGGGCACTCGTCGACCAGACGCTTCACCGTCCGCGGGCGCAGTGAGAATTTACCCGGAGTTCAGTATCTTCAACGTTAACCCTTTCATTGCCAAGGTTGCTTCTCAAACTACTCACTGGATACACCAAAATGTTCAAGATTTCCATGTTCTTATACCAGATAAATCAGATTTCAGTCAACTGACATATGGCAACAGTCTGAAATTCAGGATTTTGGCTTAATATGTCAGTTCACTGAAATCTGATTTATCTGGTGGAGAACATGTTTATTTTAAAGATTTTGCTAATTGGGTTTGGTTGGAGTCAGGCCTAGCTAGGGTTAATTAATGCAGATGAAGAATATCCTCTTTTTTTTTGGCCACTTGGGAAATAAAAATATGATAGACATGGTCAAACAGTTTACACTCAATGTGCAGAAAGTAACGGTTGGAAATGAAAGGAACCAAATAAACGAGGGGGGGGGGAAATTTGGGGATAGATTGCAAAGGAAAGGAATTGAAATAATGTGTGTAGTTATGCATTGAAGATGATAATGATATGCTTTAGATGTCTAGAGAGCATGGGACCTATTGGAGTTTTGAGGAGGGGGGGGAAGCGGAGTTGTGGTTAATACCAGTACATAAAAAACTGTCACTTTATCAATTTACTATTGTTGTCATACAAGGGGGGCTGTTTGTCTTACTTAACTTAACCCTTTCACAGCGAGGTCCAATTCTAATCAAACAGAATATACAAAATTCACATGTTCTTTCTTATTCCAGGCAAATAAGATTTAAGTGGAATGACATATGGCATATGCCTGTCCACTGAAATCTTATTTATCTTGTTTAAGAACAGGCAAATCTTGAAGATTTTGCTGTCTCTAGTTAGTAGAAGTAGAAGCAACCTTAGCAGTGAAAGGGTTAACTAGTTCCTATCCTTCCTTCCTTCCTTTCTTCCTTCCTTCCTTTCTTCCTTTCTTCTTTCCTTCCTTCCTATCCTCCACTTATTTGCCTCTCAGGTGCTGATGTTTCCTTCGCTGTTTGAAGCGCCCTAAATCTCTCAATCAACAAACAAACTGATTAATTAAATATCTTTTATGGTTTGACTGTGTAAAAAGAGGGGGGACGGGGGATCGCTAGGCCAGTGGATATCAAAGGCGAAACAAAAGGATAGGTTGACACCCCAGTATTGTAATTGTAGGACAAAGACAAAACAGGACACACAAAAAAGCATTTGTAAATTGTTTGTCCTGATGAAGACAGTGGGTGGAAACGTCGCTCTTGTGTGTGTCCTGTTTTGTCTTTGTCCTACAATACTGGCCTGTCAACCACTCACTCCCTTTGATTTGATTGACTGGTTATGTTGTCATCAAGTATAGTTGAATGTATTTATATTTATGACATTCCCTTTCGTAAGTGAAAGTATGACTGAGTGTTAAATTGCTGTTGTTTTTTAATGGTTTTTTTTTTGGGGGGGGGGGGTGATGTGGAGGGGTTGGGGGGGTGATGTGGAGGGGTTGGGGGGTGTGTGGGAGGGTTGTGGTTGGTTGTTGCTTTTTTTATGTAGAGCTGAAATGACCAAAGCAGTTCAAGGCGCCCTTAGTGAAATCTCAACAACAACAACTTCCACTTCCACTTCCACTTCCAGTTAATTTTGTGGTTGTCTTAATTGACTGATGTGTGAATGAGTGCCTGACTTAGCAACAATGTTATTGCGGGGGGAAAAAGGTTATTGTTTAAGAATTATTAAAATGACAAAGACTAAATGATATGATCGACGTTTCGGCCTTAGGCCTTCATCAGGATATAACATTTAACACAACAAAAATCGCATTTTTTATATGATAATTTTCACTTTAAATATTGGAGAAGAAAAAATACATTAAAAAAACTACCGACTTGCTTTATGTGATATCAGTTGACCCCTGAAAAAACACAGAGAGAAAAAGATTTGTAGAATAAAATGCTCATCTGATACTGCTAGAGATCCTTCGTATATGATGTTAGTGTCAACTGTTTTTTGTTTTTTTTCGGGTTTTTTCCTTGGGGTGATTTTTTTTAATTTGTGGTTTGTTTTTTTAAGGAAAAAAACACCCTTCCTTCAAAATGATGACTTTCATTATTTAGATCAGATGATATAATTAGATAACAAATTTGTATTTCCTTGACCAGAAATTGAATTTCGTCTACTATTTAATTGTTACAGTTGCTTCCCTTGGCATCCCAATGCTCACTTTCATTAAGTTGTAATTTATAATGTGTATGTTTGTCAGAGTGTGTCTGGTTTGTTTGTGTGGGTATATATATATGTGTGTGTGTGTGTGTGTATGTGTGTCTGTATGTGTGTGTATGTGTGTGTGTGTGTCTGTGTGTGTGTGTGTTTGTGTGTGTGTGTGTGTTTATTCGTGTGTGAGTAAATGCGCCCGCATGTTTTATGTGAATGGTTTATAATGCACATTAGCTAGACGATGTCAATGTATTTAGTTGTTGCTTTAGATATGATTAATTTAATCTGCTATTTTAAAGGAGTTCACACTGATTTCTTTATGCTTTCGCCTTTACAGTAAGTAGGCCTGTAGTATACTTTAATCTCTTCTTTTAACACTAGCCTATCATCTTACTAAACTTACCTCTGGGCGCTTATATGACCATAGCAGTTGCAAGCGCCCTAAATCTCCCAACAAACAAAACAAAACAAAACAATCTCTTCTGTCTTACTTCATAATATCAAGAAAGTTGGTCTTCTTGTTAATCAATGAATTTGATTGATTCATGAAATCACGTGATTAGGACCGACCTTGCTCTGACGTCATGAAAGGTAAACTAATCTTAACCTGTGGAGAAAAAGTCATGACCCTTTGAACTACAACCTACACCTTTTACCTCTATGGGGTTGTTGTGTGAGTGATAAGGTGATGCTTTTTGTACCTAGACAGACGACAGTAAAGATTCCCCCTCCCGTTCCTTTCTTCCTTCCTTCCTTTCTTTCTTCCTTCCTTTCTTTCTTCCTTCCTTTCTTCCTTTCTCCTTCCCTCCCTCTTTTCCTTCTTTCCCCCCTCCCTTCCTTCCTTCCTTCCTTCCTTCCTTCCTTCCTTCCTTCCTTCCTTCCTTCCTTCCTTCCTTTCTCCCTCCCTCCCTCCATCTTTTCCTCCCTCTCTTCCTTTCCTTTCTCTCTTCCTTCCTCCCTCCCTCCCTCCCTTCTTTCATTTCTCTTTTCCTTCCTCTCTTCCTTCCTTCCTTCCTTCTCTTCACTTTTAAATCCTTGATGATAATCCATGATGATGATGAAATAGTTTGATAATGGTGAACCATCAATCAATCAATTCAACAGTAAAATAACGATAATGATAATGATATGACAGGTGACTAGATAAATTATTGTAGCCATAACAACAACAACAACATTTAACAACAACAACAAAATAATGATAATAATAAAGATGTCCAACAATACAAGGAAATTATATCACTATCACGTTTTTAAATATTGATGCTCTGTCTGTACTGATGATGTGCGATTTTGACATAAGACATAAGAGACATAATTATGTCTAATTAATATTAATATGCCCGATTGTATTATAGTCAAAAATTATGATTTTTTTTATTTTAAAAATATTTTTAGAGAATTATTATTTCCCCCTTTTAAAAATAAAAATTGTTTTTTATTACTAGATATTTATTGGTGGGGTAGTTTTGTTTGTTTTGTTTTGTTTTTGTTTTTTTAATTTTTACCCAAATGAAGGATGATGATTTTATGACTTGACTCCCATACTCACTGACTGACTAACTGACTGCCTGACAGACTCATGACTGACTGACTGACTGACTGACTGACTGACTGACTGACTGACTGACTGACTGACTCACTGACTGACTGACTGACTGACTCACTGACTCACTGACTGACTGACTGACTGTCTGACAGACTCATGACTGACTCACTGACTGACTGACTGACTGACTGACTGACTGACTGACTGACTCACTCACAGACTGACTGACTGTCTGAATCACTGACTGACTGACTCACTGACTGACAGACTGACTGTCTGACTGACTCACTGACTCACTGACTGACTCACTGACTGACAGACTGACTGTCTGACTGACTCACTGACTCACTGACTGACTGACTCACTGACTGACTCACTGACTGACAGACTGACTGTCTGACTGACTCACTGACTCACTGACTGACTGACTGACTGACTGACTGACTGACCGACCCACCCTTGCTCTCTTCGGCTGTTGCTGTCCTTAGTTCTAATTCCAGTGTCCATATTATTTCACTTGGTACGTACATCATGAATGATTTGTGATTTTTCGTTTGTTTTCGACTCTTTCACTTTGAGTACAGTACCAAGATACCATGTTATGTTTATACAATGATGTTCTTATTATTTGTTTTTTTACTCTGCAACTATTATGACAATAATGTATGGTTGTTATGATGATGATGGTGATGATTATGATGGTGATGATTATCTTCATTATTATTAATTTTATATTTTATGCCAATGCAATAAAGTACGAATAAGCAGTGTCAACAACTGTAACAGGGATCTGTGTGTGTCTTCTTTACCTGTTTGTGTGTGTGTGTGTGTGTGTGTGTCTTCTTTACGTGTTTGTGTGTGCGTGTGTGTGTGTGTGTGTCTTCTTTACGTTTTTGTGTGTGCGTGTGTGTGTTAAATGTGTTTGTGGGTGTTTATGTGTGTGTGTGTTAAATATGTTTGTGGGTGTTTGTGTGTGTCTGTGTTAAATATGTTTGTGTGTGTGTGTGTGTATTTACTATACATGTTCGTGTATGTGTGTGTCTTAAATATGTTTGTGTATGTGTTTCTGTGTAAGTTTTTGAGATGTTTGTGTGTGTATGTGTATGTGCGTATGTGTGTGTCTGTGTGTGTCTTTACTCTACGTGTTTGTGTGTGTGTCTATAATATGCTTGTTCGCTGTCTTTATTGACAGTCTGTAAGCAAGAGGAGCAATATAAAGATTTTATCAAGATCTGGAGCAACTCACACTTACAATGTTTTTGTTGCTCATCTTTGATAACAGACAGTCGCTTCTTCTGTTTCTTCTCTTTTGGCTTTACCCGTCATTTCACTTTTTCCAGCACTCTCTGCAGTGCTCCCTAGCAAGCATACACACACACAGCTATTTTGTATCTGTTAGATCAGTCTTGGTCCTGCCTGTCGTCATAACAGACGTATGGTCATCCCCCATTTTTTTGCACTATGGTACCTAACTACAGGGTCACTTGCTATCTAGGACTGAGTACGTTTGTACACAAAGGGCGGTAGAATATCCTGGGTCTCCCTGGACTACAATAGTACATGATGTGGGTGGTAGTCATCATCTGTTTGTGTGTCCTGCTTTGTGATTGTGAGAGGTGTGTAAATCATCTCTTTGTCACCTTTTTTGAGAGATGCTTTTTTTTCATTGTAAATCATCGTTCTGTGAAACGTCCCTGGCAGGGTCAAAGTCTGGCCATTCTTTTAACTAGCCTATCATCTTACTTTCCCCTGGGCGCTTATATGACCATATTAGTTGCAAGCGCCCTAAAACTCTCAATAAACAACAAACAAAACAACTTCTTCTGTTTCTTCTCTTTTGGCTTTACCAGACATCTTACTTTTTTCCATCACTATATCAAATGCTCACTAGCAAGCTTACACACACAGCTATTTTGTATCTGCTAGTTCAGTCTTGGTCCTGCCTGCTGTCCTAACAGACTTTGGTCATCCCCCATGTTTTACACTGTGGTATCAAACTACAGGGTCACTTGCTATCTAGAAGGACTGAATACGTTTGTACACATTTTACCTCATCTGACATCAACATTCACTTGGTTGCATTAAGATGAACTACACACGTGTTGTGACCAGTGACTACACACGAGACACTCGACCAATGAGCACAACACATCTGACCTTTTCACCGGACTTCAAAATTTAAAAAGCGTGGTTAGAAAATAACTTGGACTTGTGATTAGGACAGTGGTTTTAATTTCTTTCTTTTCATACAATACATTATTTTTGTTGTTCTGTCTAATTCGCTGCAGCAAGGGAAGAGTAATACTTTATTTATAATACCCAATCAAACGGAATTCATCAGCGATCGCAGGTAGGACAAAGCCCAGAGGACCAATTATCGATGTTTGTTGTTCTATCTAATTCCGGTGATGCCAATTTTCCTCCAAAAGGAGGAATTCCTCCTTATTTAATAATGACATTTTGTCCTCTTTGCCTTTTATTTAGTTCTTTTGTTTTTCTTTTCTGTTTCTTTAAATCTTGAAAAAAATATTTTCTTCCTTTTTCGTCTTTTCGTGTTATCACTGAACTCGCTCTAAAAAGGTAAAAGTCAGACTTTATAATATTGTACCTAATTAAACGGAATTCATCAGTGATCTCAGGGAAATGTCCACCCGCCCAGCGGACGAATTGTGGCTGCATACGGATCTCAGTTTTCTAGAAAGGGTACCAATTTCTTTTCCGTTCAGGGGGAAGGAATAAATTAAGGAGGTATACCATCTCGTTCGGCGGGAGGGAAAAATTCAAGTGGTTTCTCGTTCGGTGGAAAATAATAGGAGTAAGGTAAGAGAGAAATTGACCTTTCAGCGGAAGATAAATTTTGCATGAAGTCAAAAACAATTACAAATATTTATCAATGACCATACAATGATAAGAACCAGATTTTTGGGGGAAAGAAGAAAGAAAGAGGCACACCCGTAGGGTGGAGGATATGAGTATGAGCAAAAGTATTAAATATTCCACTCAATGGAAGGAAAGAAAGAGGGGGTCAATGTATTGATTGAAAGAAATTATGAAAGGGGCTGAATAAGTTGAAAATCAGAAGAAAATGGCGTTTTCCTCGTCATCATCATCAACCGCCTCCTCTTAGTCTTCATCTTCTGAGTCTGACTCAGGTATGGGAAGTCATGATAAGACAGAACAAGAGTAGATAGTAAAAAATATCCGAGAAGATCGGTAAAGGAAAAGAAAACCAAAGAAAAGAAAAGCAAACAGACAGAGTGACGGCGTTAAGCTCTTGAACTGCGAATCACTCACTTTGTAGCCTGCCATCTTACTTACCCCTGGGCGCTAGTAGTAGCTTCGTTTGGTTAAAGCCAAAACCCATCCGACGGCACCTACGGGATCGACACGTTGGTGCCGGTTCGGAGACCTTGGTGGAGAGCCTGGGACGATCGTTTTTAGGCGGTCGCCTGCC
>JAUEKZ010216534.1:0-22568 GCA_031471865.1 Melibe leonina
TGTCTGAGTGAGCGTGCCTTATAATATGCTGTACGACTGTTGTATGTATGATGTGAGTACGTTGTGAGTTGTTTGTATTTGTACACTATACTCATCATGTCCTGCAAAACATTGTAAACAAAATACGAATTGCCTTTTTCTGGACAATAAAGATTATCATTATTATTATTAAGGTCTAACTCTTTTAATAACTTTGAAAAAAACTTATTTTAGCTAATTTCATTCATTTTCTGTCCACTGCAGGCATAGCTTTCCCCTCGGTGATGATTATGCGTTCAGTCATCATCAATGGTACCTGGAGCTAATAATAGTACTAAATCGAGAGAGCTAACCTCTACTGACTGAACCGAGGCTCAAATGTTTAAAGTTCATCGCTCTACTAACCATGTTCTATGTATACCTTGAAGATAAAAGAAAAGACACAAAAAATAGTGGGTGTCTGTTATGCTAAACTTCTATATTTTCCGCGAAGCTGTAACGGGGTTGCTAGTGATAAAAATAATAACAACATCAAAAATAATAAGAACATTTAATTCATATCACTATTATCATCATGAGAAATTCCTTTCTATAAAACTGATATAGCAATGAAAAAGTAAAGACAATAATAATAATAATAATAAATATTGAAAAAAATGAAAGTAATAACAAAAACAATAATAATTGTAATAATAATAATAATAATAATAATAATAATAATAATGATAAAAATGAAAAACAAAACCACAATTGAGTTTCTAGTGACTAATACAAGTCAAGCTATATAATAAGAGTTACTTATCATTATTATTATTATTATTATTATTCCCATAAACAAAAACTGAAACAATAATATGCAATTAATAAAAATGAAAAAAAAAAAAAAATTAAATTCAAACACTAATTCCATTACCCTTCTAAAGCAGAATACTTGTACAAATCCCTGCAGTGATTTATAAATGCCCGCAGATCAGTCTTGGAAATTCCACCAATCGGATTGACGTCTGCACTGGAACAATCATACTTGGTCAGGTATCCTCGTAAGCTACAGGAAAACACGTGTACACATTTTTTTTTAAATGAGTTGTAGTCACATATTAAATCAAATCCAAAAATGTTCAAGTTTTTTGGTATTCTTTTTTGAGAGAGAAAAGGAATAAATATATACCACATTGGATGCCCTGATGAAGAAAAAAAAACAAATGGTGTCTATAACTAGATTTTTATGATGAAATTGAGAGAAGGCAAATGCGCTTGTATTATATCTGACATGGACCTGCTCCTGTGTAGCGACAATGTCTAAGACTAGATTGAGTTCCTTAGGGATTAGCTATAATTATTACTATAGAAATCGTGAATGAACATCTGGGGAAATTTTACAAGTGGTATACCATCACCAAACTCTACAGAAAATAGAAAACATTAATTAAAAGACATAAAACTGCAAAAACCTCTGCAAATTGAGTTGATCACATGTTTCCTTTTGTCTTGATCCAATGTTTCTCTCCTGGCTCTGTGATAGGTTATGTTAAAAGCTGCAGGAATGTATCACATGCCCCTGTGCTCCATTTCTAACCAGCTATACAGCTGGGCCTCAACACTGCATGATGCGGTATTACATGGAGGAAAGCAATACAAAACAAAACAGAACAAACATATCATGTTCGGTACCTTTCATCTACATTGGCGGATCCCAGCACCAACAGCCCTCCAGGCCGTCCACGCGCCCACAGGGAGAGCTGGGCAAACAGGTACGACAACACCATCCGCACACGGGCCTGCAATGGAAATGGACAACACAAAGATTACATAAACCCATTCAACCCTCGACTTTTATCTCCGGGTTGCACACTCTCCCGAGACCAAGTACAACAAATGCACACACAAAAAATTGTTTGATTGTTTTGAAGTTTCACACTGTTCTGTTTATTTTTGGTGTGTTGAGTATGCAAGCTGTAAATGCAAAGACTGTTCTGATAAGAGATGTAGAACTACTCAGTAATGCAAACAGAATGTTTCCGGTTAGGGTTGAGGGAGTTAAAGATAAATGTGACTTATAATAATCTGTCTTTCATCTAAATTTATCAAAATATCTCCCTTCCCCGTTTCTTTCTCTGGGATTTTTTTAACAACTCTCCTCACAACAAAACTTTTATACTTTTTTTGCAATTCTCGGTATAAGAATATGGCTGCAATTAAAATATTTCACACAGGAGGGATGCAATAGAGAAATGTGCATTTAATAGAAACACATTTAGTGTCAATAGTATATCATTTAATACAAACCTGAACATTTTGTAACGCCAAATTTTCTCTAGTGGTTCCGCCACGAGCTTTAAACTTGGGTACGACTTTGAAGGCAGCGTTAAAGATGAAAAGCATAGCATCCACTGCCTTATCTATGACCACACCGAAATGGTAACTGGCAGAGTGACAGAGAAAATGTACATTATGAATTGCCTTCATACGATTTCAGAAAATGTATAATGAGGAATCAGCCTTGAGAGAGAGAGAGAAAGAAAGAGAGAAAGAGAGAGAGAGAGTGAGCAAAAGAGAGAGAGAGAGAGAGAGAGAGAGAGAAGGAGTTTAAAAGAGTTTATCTCTGTGTTTTGTTCATGATATTTACATGTTTTTTTTCAAAAGAACAAAAGAACAACATAAGAATTATCTTATCTTTTTTATTTCCAAAGAAAAAAAAAAACAAATTAAAAAAATTAAACATCATCTTAGCATCTTATTTTAAATAATTGACTCACCTCCCAATCTGGGATGCTAGAGTAGCGGCCCGGTTCTTTGTCTCCTCCGAGCTGTTCTCTGAACCCATGTAACAAGTGGTGAAGAGCTGTGAGGCCAATTCATATGGATCTCTAGGCGTGTAGTCTTCTATGCCCGTGATCTTCCTGATGTCTGCCAACACAGACTCGTCTATAAATAAAGTTGGGGGACAATAAATTGTCAGGAGAACAAAATACAGCCATACTTTTATATATGTTTATTCCTCATCCTTTCCTTGCATTTCTAGTACCAAACCAATCCCCTAATTTGAATTGTTATTTCTCAATTTCAAGTGTTTTAATTTCACGTTTCATGGATCCCTCGTCAAAACAAAGAGGAGGAAGATTGTGTGTCAAATTCATACAAAAAAGATTGCCCCTTCGTCAGCTAAGATAGCTCAAGTGGTTAGCTCATTATATCATGCTGCCGGCCAGGCCATGAGTGCAGTAGCTGGGTCCCGGGTTCGAACCCCACTCTGGTCAATTTTATGTTTTTTCCATTTTCTGCTTTCTTTGGCTTTGTCTCGTTTCTGCACTGCAAACTATCTCTTATTTGATTCATTGTGATTTCCAGTGCTTGCTCCCCACCTTACTGTCATCATATAAGTGTTGCTTGCCTACGCATAAGATTAGATGGAAGATGGAAATGGACAATTTTGACGGTAACAGAAATTTAAAAAAAAATAAAGGTTTAATGTGTATCTTTTATACAGAGGTTGAAGTAAGTAGTCACTGAGTGATGTAAAGGCAAGTAAAGACAATGTCTAAGCACGTTTCAGCCAAAAAGGACCTCTTCAGGGACAACGGAAAGAGAAGGAAAAAAAGATAAAGAAAATAATAAATAAATGAAAACTATTGCCTGCACATCAGTCATCTTTATCTCAGCAGAGACGGACTTACTTCCTCCGATGACCTCATTGCAGACCATGTGACACATGGAGGCCACCACACAGGCCGTGCTGGAGCTGTCAATGCCGCCACTCAACGGCAGGAAGAAGCCGCCCTGGCCACTGCGACGCAGGTAGTCCCACAACCAGTTGGCTGGGCCCAGCCTGGTAATGCCACAGACATACAAAGGTAAACACATAATATAATGAAAATTAAAATAGTCATTTATTTTGTTTTTCAATCTTATAATACTGTATGCAGGGTGGCAGGTGCTACTGTAGAGAGGCGAGCAGACAGGTAGTCAAAGTAATTATTGCCACTTCAGCCACAAGAGACATTGTTCAGGGCAAGCAACATAGGACAGCTCTGCCGCGAACTCACAAAACATATTATTAGAAAGTTTTAGCTTGAAATTTTTTATATTGTTGAAGTGGATAGATATTATAAGCCTCTATATCATGATATGACAGTGAAAGTTGTATCTGCTTTGAAATTCAAACAATGCCCAAAAGAAGATTTGAAAAACATATTAGAGCCAACTGTGATAGTCCATGGTCTACCATGACCCACAAGGCCTAATCCTAAATACCACATCATGTCAAGGCCTCGCTCAATACCTGTTTACAAATTATGAAGTGATGGAACATGTGTCACACCCCTGCAGCCTAACATACTTAATCAGAGAGCTGTGATAGACACTTTGGATCAAAATTAAAGCAAGCAGGTCATCAGCCCACTGTGTTAAGTATTTGAGGATATTTAGGAACAAGACATGTTCACCTCGCACCTTTGAATTAGCGACAAATTTCTTTCTGTGTCTGTGTTAGATTCTTATAAACATTCAATGACAAGTTATTGCCATTTAATAACAATTAACGACAATAATAATAAGTAAGTCCTTCAGAGCTTCGTGGCCCATAGAGTGTGAGCTTATCACAGTTTGCATAGTGACCCGTGTGTACCTGATCTCTTCCACAGCGATGAGTTTGATGAATTCCTGGTCCTTAGACTCGCCTATGATAGAGCACAGACCTTGAGCAGCCAATGCAAAATCTGTGGTCACCCTCGGGAACTCTGTTACTGAGGCAGCCTGGTATTGTCATAATAATAATTACAACAATGATGATGATAATAATAAATAAATATTAAATTTATTTATTATGTGTCTCCACTGCTGTACAGTGTGACACCTGTATTCCACATTCCAGCAGGGATAGAGAGATCCGTGAAACGAGACACAGGTGCAAATAGGAAGCAACTTTTCAGGTTCATACATTGGGGTTGGGTGGATGTGTGGTGACCTAACTAGAAACAACCAAGCATAGAAGTTTGATTCTACAGATCAGGAAATTTACTCCGATTACTTCACTCCACCGCAGTATAAAAATTGGTACCTACCAACCGACCTGTTATGTTAGTAAAGTATTCTGCAACAGGCTATCCAGTAAGTCGCAATTATTGTCAATTGTCCCTTCATACTACATAAACTTGAAGAAGTTCCAGATCTATGAGCTGGTTTGCTCTATGAAAGGACTGACACTGGGTCGAGTCTGTAAAAATGAGGAGTATGAGGACGAGGAATACATTTAGGTACCTATAAAAAAACCTTAATTTTAAAATGTCACACATTTCCATTGAGGCAATTTTATTTGTATACACACAAATTATACAACCCAAGGAAAGAGCATGATAAACAAAACGCTAATAAAATTGGGTACACTAAGAATTCATGATTTACTTGAAATAATCCTACGAAAAATATCATACATACCTGATCACTTCTCGATCGGATTGCATTGCGATACACCTGGACATCATCTAAATCCACCACTGCTGTAATCACATTCTTGTGAGAAATATTTAAGGAAAAAAAATTATCTACTTACTTAACACACACATTTTTTAAATAAACCCGCATCCATTAACTGCTGGGTAGAAACTATTTGATAGTTATGTAGAGTTAGAGTAAAAAAGTGTTTTGTCCTATTCTTCTTATATTTTCTAATTTTTTCTGAATATTTGTCTTGACAAAGGCTTAAAGCTGAAACGCTGTTGCCTTTGTCTGGTTATCTCATATCCTTTTAACTACTCACATTCATGATTAAATTTACAAATCTCTACGCGGTCCCATATTATTTACATTACTTTCCAAAGCAAAGCAAACCAATCCAGTTTTCCAAACACTCACTACCCACAAAAGATACAGCAATGATACAAAGTGTCTAGTTTACTCACCACTTCTTTGAGAGAAAACTGTGGTCCCTGGGCAACGCACCTGCCGTTGATATAAACCATTGATCCGCCATCCCAGAACACTCTTTCTCCGTCACAGCCAATTCCATTGCTGAACACAAAGACACCCCCAGCCTGAACATAATATGAATAAGGAAGCATGAAATTCGTATAAATAAAATTGTGTCATAAATTTGGTAATATCATAAAATCATGACTTAAGAATACTTAGAATCAAATAGATTTAGTATTTTGGTTAAAAAAAATATACCATAGACAGCATGTGACTAATGATGGATGGATGTTCAACATTTACAGGGATAAAATTAACCCTTTTGCAGAAGGGGTCTGATTCTGACCTAACAGAATCTTCAAAATCTTCCAAATTTACATGTTCCTATAGCTGCTAATTCCGATTTCAGGAGACTGATATGGCATAAGTCAGTCCACTGAAATTTGATTCATCTAGTGTAAGAACAGACATATCTTGAAGATTTTAATGCATCTATTTACTAGTTTGACAAATAACCTTACCACTGTAAGGGTTATAGGGTGATGAAACAACACTCAATCTATAAATAATCAGTATAGATTACAAGAAAAAACATTCTACACACCTTTTTGGATGCAGACTGAAGCAAGTCTACACGGACGTGTAATTTCCTCAGCTGATGGTAAGACGCGCTGCCATTGGCGATGATTTCGGCACCATCCAGGCTCATCTCTATATGCCTGGAATTAGGCACCCACATCTCCTCACAGATTTCTGCAGCGATGCAAGTGTCTGAGGTGTTGATAAGGGCATCACCAATCACTGTGGTTCTCTGTTATAGAAAATCAAAAAGAAAGAAATAAGAAAATGAAAAATACAGAAAACAAGAAGCAGTTCCCCTGTGAGGAGCCTTCAGATTAAACAGACTGTTGGGGCAGGTCAGGTAAATTCTTTGGTTCATTAAGACGATAAGCGGTAAAAGGTGCTCATAAATATTACCATTGTTGTCAAAATGCAAACTTTGTAATCAAGCCCATAAGTTCTATATGTATTCAACCCTTTACATGCTGAATTCGACTTTGGTTAAAACTTCAGATATGCATTCCCATTGTTGATTTGAAGTCGAAATTGTAGTATACCGTACTAAACAGCCGAATGCTAAAAAAACATGAGTTTAAAAAGAATACCTGAGAGGCCTCCCTTTAATCTAAAGTGCTTTTCTTTATTCTATAAACTTTAACGCATCAAAATCCATGGAAAATTTTGATTTTTATCAATTTTTATGTAAAAATACCAATTTTTTGCAGATTTTTATTCCGGTAGCTTAAGTGGTTGATTTTTGCAACGGGTGGTTCAAATCCCTATCTCCCAAATCCCAATTCAGCAATTGGAATGACATAGTGGGTTAACCACCTGATCAGTGATTTCCCGAATCATGTTGGGAAGCTGATAGTCCTCTGTCTGCTTCAACTTGGTCCATCTGGTAAACCAGCGAGACTCTCGGTAATTGCCGTCATTGCACAGATGCATCTTTGGACGAATCAACAAAATTTTCCTGGACAGACAAATATATATAAAGTTAAATCAACTACTAAAAATATTCTGTTTTCAATAACGTGTAAATGTAAATTTAATGTAAATGTAAATGTAAACATTACTTATATATAGCACCAATTTCCATCTCTAATGCTCAGAGGCACTTTACAATGCAACTCTCTTCATTCTCTCATCCATGCATTTATTCACTGATTAATTAATTGAATTCTACTAATGTGTAAAGCGTTGTTGTTTTACCTTCTTCTCAATTTGTAAATGCAATACTTCGGACAGAACATGAGAATTCAAAGCAGTTATGTCAAAACACTACCCAAAGTTTCTTTCAATTAAAATGATTACAAACTCATTTCTCGAAGAAAAGAACACTATCACAAAGGTCATTTTACACAGGCACTTACTTATTGAGAAAAAACACTTGACAGTTGTATGCAACATTTTTATGCATGACAGGCCTGAAAGAGAAATGTTGTATATTGTAGAAGTTGACACCTCAAACCATTCAAACGTAAAGCTTAATTCAGAAGTTGTATACATGGGGCAATATAACTGATGCTTTAACCAGACAAAGAACATAAATATACGTATATGGCTTCCGAAACAAACCTATGAGCTTAATGTAAAGAGAGTCCCATACTCAATGAGTGAACATCGGAGATAAGGAGTACAATCCTCAGGAGTACAATCGAGTACAATCCTGATTGTACTCCTGATTGTACTAGGCATACAGCAAAGTGTGGTAGTTTGCCATTATTTTCCATGTTGCCTTTAATTACTTTCTCCAAATCAAAACACTCAACTCCCCATTTTCTGCTGAACGGACAGAAAAGCCATGAAAAAACCTTGTTCTGATGAGGATTGGAATCCATGCCAGATGATAAAGTAAATAATCAGACTATGTACAGACTAAGCTATGAACTTTAAAAAAATAAAATTGCTTTCACAGGACAAAAAAACAACACAAAGGGACACAAGTAATAACTCTAAAATTGTGCCAGAGTCCTTTCCTCTGTTGATGCAAATTGCACAGACAAAGGGAAGAGAGATCCAATCCATTGAAACAATTTAGAGAAACATAGAAAAAACCCTAAAATAAACAGATATTTTATATCTAAAACTCACATTCCTACAGAACACAGAATGTCTGTACAGTCCTGATCATTAAGAATCTTGGCCAGAACTTCCCAAGAATGTTGGAAAGTGTCATTCTCCAAAAAATGATCACTGCAGCTGTACCCACTGAAATTAAAACAGAATAATTGATTCTTGAGTCCCATTTTCAAAGCTTTAAACCATTTATTTGAAGAATGTACAGTCTGATATGCATTCCTCATCTTTATGGGGACAGAAGTATTTGGAATTTATGAAATGAGGTACACTTTGCTTTGTTTTGTTTCCCACCCCTCAACATCGCAACATTCATTGTCGGTCCTAGCTCTGTGTTCTGGTTACAAATCGAGTAATGAGATACGAGATGCGTTCCTGCAGCCAAACATGACCAATTAGAGAGCCAGGAGAAAAACATTGGATTGAGACAAAGGCAAGCAGGTGATCAGCTCACTGTACATGTGAAATTGAGAAAAGACATTTCAAATTGGGTTTTCAATTTGGGCTCGGGGATCCTGGAATATTCGAATGAGGAATGCATTTTAGACTACTCATCCATATACACATCACAAGGGATTATCCGAAAACGCTTAGTCCGAAACTAATGTTAATCCAAAAGATTTCAATTCCCCAAATTTTTTCTAAAAAATATATAGGGTTTATTCCGAAATTTCACTATATCTATGGTTTAATCCGAAAACAACCCTTAATCCCAGATGGGATTTAAAACGTTAAAATTGGCAGCTGCTGTCCTTTACGGCGCTCATTATTATGGGAATGGCTATGGCGAAGACTCGCCAGATTTAAAATCATATTCACCAGACAGAATAAACAACATCGTCACTGATATGGCTCTAGTCAAAAGAGACATTAAACTTTGGACTTAAAAGCTGTCATCACCATTAATAGTCTCACCTTATTCTTCTGCCCTAAATCAGTGTGGTTTCTACTCTTTTTATGTCCTGCTTCATGTAACAAACTAGACACAAACACACACACAGAAATGATGAAGCTTCGTAAAATATGATAATCCAAAAATCGGTTAATCCGAAATACTTTTGGAATCCCTGAGCATTTCGGATAATCTGTTGTAACGTGTATGTATCTAAAACACTTCCTGTCTCCATCCACAACCAAATGCTGCCTAACTAAAATTTCTTTTAAATTCTTTTAATTAGATTCCAAGTAAAACTAGATGGAATGAGGGCAAACTGACTTAACCTATTAGTTAGATGAAAGTGGTGCAATCTATACCACTGACACACTAAAGCCCATTCTTATGCATTGTAAAACATTGCAAATAAATCCTCTTTCAAAACTTCTCTCGAGAACTTTCTTCCCTTATTATCATACAGCCATCAGAAATTTACTCAATGTTATTTTTAATCCACTCCCTTATTAAGAAATAAAGGAGAAAGACCATACTTTTTAACTTAACACTTCAGATCCTCTCTGAATCAGTTTTGCAGAGAAGTCCTTATAAATACTTTCTAGTGACATGTGTAATGGGATCTAAAATGACAACTTGATACCATATTTCTAGTTCTTGTCCACATCGGAATCGGGCACCTTGTGACTTGGCAATCTTGATACCTGGAATAAGTTTTAAAAGCATATAAGTTAAAAGCAAAAAGCCCAGATGACAATCAATGAAATACCAAACTTAAAGTAAGTCTAAAATATCATCAGCTAAAATGGATAAAACAAGAAAATACAATAAAATATTTTTAAGTATGAAAATGTGGATGTATATTTAAGGGATTGATTTAGCCAAAAAGCTTAGTTACTGTTTTTTTCAACCTCTTGTGAAAAACACATGTCACTCTGATAACAGACCTCCATTTTCTAAACCAGGGTAGAGATGCAATGACCTGGTGTATGGTGAGGACCAACATTATCCAGTCATGGAATGGTAGTAACAGAGACTCAAGAGGTTTCATATCCTGATAAATGGAGCCTTTGATAAATTGATAAAAATTTGAAGAGTTAAGATTTCAATGAGATGCTGATCCAAATTGACCAACCAAATAAGGGGTGTTGTCATCAAAGTGTCCAGCCATCTTTTCCAAGATGAGTGCAGATCAAAAGCAAGCCTGAACATGTTACTGCTTTGTTTCATCTATCAACTAAGTTTACCTACATTGTCACTAATAATCACATAGATATAGATTTAATAATTCCACACAACTGTTCTTTTGGTGAATGAACATAAATAATACATCTTGTTGACATTGTTGATTGACTTTGATGCCAAGTAAAAACAAAAACAAAAACAAAAAACAAACAAATAAAATCACTTGAGGACAGGTCTACCAGGCTGTTCCCTGTCCATTGTTCTACTTTAAAGTTGTATTAAGAAAGCTTTTCATTAGCAAAACTGAGTAAAGATATATTGATTACACACAATTTATGTTAAAGTTTGAAAAAATCAATGGATGAGGTTAGTTTTTAGAGAACCTTGAAGAAGAGTCTACTTACTTTCGATAATTTTCCGTATATTCCCAAGAAAATCCATTGCCCATTGGTTTAATGACACAGAGGCAACAATTACTTTCCGCCCCATTTTGAAGCTGTTTTCTCAGTTGTCTTCACTGAAAAAATAAAAACAATGGAACCTGGCACGGTGTGAATGTTAGATCTAGAGATCGTATCTAGTCTAGCCCTCTTTGGCTCTTTCTTTGGTTGCCCCCTTCACTTTCGTGGAAAGGTGTGTAAATAAAGACACGGATGTAGTATAGAAAAGTAGAAGAGTTCTACGGGTAAAGTGTCTAGTTATCTTTTAACAAATAACACAAGATACCACACGGCAACACATAACAACAGATGATAACACTAAATAACATAAATTTATGTGAAAGTTAAAGTGCTAAAACATTAGATAGATTATGATTTGTTTAATCAAATCTGGAGTAGAAACTTTTATCATATCGATATCATAATCATCATACAATATTGCAGAACAGAGAATTTTTAATATATACTGGCCCGATAAAATAAGTAATAAAGACCTTTGGGAAATATCAAACCAAACCCCTATTGATGTTGATATAAAGAAGAGAAAATGGAGATGGATAGGACACAGCCTCAGAAGACCAGATTCCAACATTACAAAACAGGCCCTGGACTGGAACCCTCAGGGGAAAAGGAAAAGGGGAAGACCAAAGAATACTTGGAGAAGGGACCTGGAGGCTGATGGTAAAAAGACTGGGCATTCTTGGGCAGCACTGAAGAAGATGGCACAGGACAGGACGGGGTGGAGAACTGTCGTCGATGGCCTATGCCCCATGGGGGCTACAAGGCATAAGTAAGTAAGTAAGAGAATGGATAGAACATAAGGTAACTTGAAATAATAATATTGTATTTATCTATCCCCGCGGAAAATCGTGGCGCTTGCAATTTTGCAATGTTGACAATTGCCGCGTTTTGTTGTTGTTGCAATTGTCCCTATTTTCTAGACCTAAAGATCATGATACAGTATGATAAGCATAAAAAATTACTCTCTATTGCCACTCTAAACTATTAGGATTTCGTGAGTAACTTCCATTGACAACACAGGAAGTGTCGGGATAGATAGATACTCGAAGTACTCGAACACCACGAAGGGCTTTTTTCAGCTACGCACTACGCACTCTCAGAAAAAAAACAAAAACAAAAAACTACGCACTCTCGAAAGAAAGGCACTCCCACTTAGGCCGTCAAAGAAAGCTGGTTAAGATTACTTATCTAGAAAGTCACGGGGTATTCTGCAATAATATTTTCCTGGGGAAGAAAGAAACCTCTCGAACAAAAGGTATTTGTCATAGGCAAGGGATTTGCCCTATAGCGAAATGTTACGCACAATCGAAAGAAAGAAACTTTGATTGCGTACCTATTGGACTGCCTCAGTCTGTTTTTCCCGACCCCCCCCCTCAAAAATCGATCCCAAATAAATTTTAATTCAGTTTTATCGCTAGACTAGTACTAGACTTGTACATGTAACATGATTTCATTATCCATCTAGTGTTAAACATTTAGCAACTGTAGGTACATTATCCAGGTTTCGTTGGACACCAGCTTTATGTAGATATGAGATATATACATACATCGTTTACAATTTTTTAAAGGGTGGGGGAGTGGGCGGTGGGAATGTATTGGTTTGCACAGACTGATTTTGAAATATGCCTGCTCTATCCGACCACCGACCAGGTCAAATTAGTGTGGTTGAAGCTCATAAAACCCTTAAAAACACATTCAATTATATAATTTTAATGCTACTCACTCATTCTGCATCATCATTTGTGTGTTTCTTCTCTTAGAGGCTAAAATTAGTAACAGTAAGGAGAGCAGTATTTATGGGGGAAAAGTTAAATTAAAAGTGTAAATTTTTTAAAAGGAGTACAGAAGGTGTTTTTTTGTTAAATTTTGCCTTTTAAAGGCCTAAACATCATATATTTAATGGGCAAATCAGTGCTTTGATCTGGATTTAGAAGAAAGAGAATAGCTTTTTTGAGAAATGTGAATGTAAAAAATATCTTCTAAGCTGTGAAATAATGGGGAAAATCATGAAAATTGTTAAAATAAAAAGGAGAGAGTATTTAAACATGTTTTAAACCCAACAAACACACACAAACAAGCAGGCAGGGAGGCAGGAAAGGTAACAGATGGGTAGATATGTATGCAGGCAGGCAGGAAAGTACAGGTAGGTACCTATTTAGGCAGGCAGACATGAAAGTACATGTATGTAGGTATATAGGTAGGCAGGTAGGCATGCAGATAGGTAAGTATGTAGGCAAGCAGATATGCAGGGAAGTACAAGTTCAAGTATGTAGGTAGGCAGGCAGGTCCGAAGGTCGGAAGGTAGGCAGGCAGGTCGGCAGGAAATGTAGATTGGTATAAGGTAGGCAGGCAGGTAGACAGGCAGGAAAGTACAGGTAGGTAAGTAGGCAGGGAGAAAGTACAGGCAGGTTAGGTAGGCAGGAATGGAGGTAGACACACAGATAGGTACAGTGGTGTGACGTGAAGAGAGAGAGAGAGAGAGAGAGAGAGAGAGAGAGAGAGAAGGATCATATATTTTAGAGAAAGAAAGGAACAGAGAAAGATGCAATTGTTGTTTCCTTTGTCAAAAAAAGCTGGCTGCTTTTGCATTTCTTTATTTGTATTTCAGGAGAAATCATTATTGAATTGTATGGTTTAGTTGTAGAGAGAGAGGGGGGCTTTCATATTGCAAATATAAAATTATGGCAACGACAATTATTCCAGAGAATAAATAGTGCTCCACTATGCTTTTTTACTTACTGTTTACACCCGATCACACACAGACGGTTTAGGGTCGTGGTATCAAGGGAAACAACTGCAGCAATTTTTCACAAAATAAGAATTAAAAATAATGATAAGTTTTTCCCCTTGTTAAGCTAAAAATAAATGATGTCACTATTGAAGCGGTATTTCGGTAAAAACAAAAACGCTTTAAAAATAAATTCTATTGACAGATTCAGAAAGGGGGGAAATTTCAGTGCCCTGCACTGGCAACATATTTTGGTTAGGTACATCGTTTGTTTATTGAAAATTTAAGGGCTCCTCCAACTGCTAAAGATCATATCAGTGCACTGGAGTAAGTAAGATGAAAGGCTAGTTTATAGGACGGCTAGACTCTGACCCTGCCGAGGACATAGCCCAGAGAGATTATTTATAAGAGGAAAATATAATCTCTCAAAAATGGTGATAGAGGATTTACAAGAAAAAACAAAGATCACCTCTCATAATCACAAAGCAAACACACAAACAGATGACGGCTACCACCCAGATACCGCACTATTATGGTCCAGGGAGACCCAGGATATTCTACCACCCATTGTGTACAAAAATACTCAGTCCTTCTACTACTTCTAGATAGCATGTGACCCTGTAGTCAGGTACCACAGTGTAAAACATTGTGCCTGTATGTGTATGTGTGCACGCGGTACGGCAGGACAACTGAGGTTTTGATGAAAACATAGAAGTTGGTTATGGGACGAGAACTAGAAATGGGGCCTTCCAATGCATAGAAAAGGAGGCACAGTGCCCGAAGTGGTAGAGTGACACAGCACACAACCTGAAAGACAGGTTCGATACCTGTGCCAGTGCCACCTTGTATTTTCAGTTGGGTAAGAGAATTAACTTCAGAGACGCCAAACCAAAATTTGCCAGAGGAATTTCTGACACAAATCATAGGAATTTCCAAGCTCAAAGAGGAATATCTGTGTATAAAACGTGAAATATCTCTAACAAAATGCAATGAAATAAACATCTGCAAGAGTGCATGGTTGGGCTTATCTTATGATTTTTGATTAAGCAAGAAGCTCCAACATACCCGTATCAGAATAACTTGACGTGAGGAAAGAGGAATTTTTTGCTCTAAAGAGGAATTTTTTGCTCTCAAATAGGCATATCTGTGATTGAATAATTTCACCCGTGTAAAAATGTGTAAGTATGAACAGACCCATCTAAATAGTTAGGGAAAGTAATCTGCAATAGACTAGCATTCTATCCAGAGAGTGGGTTCATCTTGTATGGAAGGAAACAGGAAAAAGCTTAGGCTCTATCCTATGAGCCAGTAGACTCAAAAAATTATAATTTACATGTACACCAATACATATGTAATTCATTATGAGGAGTATTGTGGAGTTCTGGAGACTGCTCAAAATTAGATTTAGATTTGCATGTACACTTAAACTTAAACCTCAATATAATATACCGCTAGGTGTAGGGAAACCACTAAGTTGGAGGTATAATGAGAACGGCAGTATAACAACAAGAAGTATTTACTACATGTAAATCATAAATGTTCTCAAATAGATGAGAATGGCAGTAAATGCGTGGTGGTATAACAAGGTTTAGTTAGGCGTTATTGTTTACCAGCAGACACCAAGACGATAATACCAAAATTTGAAAAGCTGACGTAGGCGACCAAAAGAAAAAGAGAAAGAATACAAAAAAAACGAGAAAGAATACCAAAAAAAACCCCCCCAAAACACATTTAAATAATTTTGAAGAACTTTTCTTCCAGCCATAAAAAATATAAAAATGAACAAGTAGAAGTCTGAAGATTCATATTTATATAATGCATGTTTTAATGAAACAGACTATTTCAAAATGATGGATGTGCATAAATTGGACAATAAAGACACAAAACATAATAATATCTAAAAAAAATCCCTCCTTGAATACCCTTGCTCAACAAACATACCGGTAAGCTTTTCATTGAAAATTTTAAATATTAGTAGATATGTAATAGCAAACCTCTTTGCTGGATTCAAGAATACTTTCACTCAAGAGTAGTAATTAATAGCACTACAAAAAAGTGTTGGTGTTGTTTCAACACATGTGCAGATTTGTAGTAGCTATAAAACTGTACCATACACTTCAAACCTTCCCTTAAAAAGTAAAAGGGTTTATCTATGACTGGCTCCATAGCTTAGGTAGAGCGTTGGACTGGCTTGGAACCAGTAAGCCAGGGGTTCAAATCCTGGCCATGTCATACCTCAAATGTTAAAATTGGCATTTTAGCAGAGTTGTCCTATCAAGCGGTCTGCATTATGGGACGTGCTTAAGAGTGCTTGGCTTGGTGACAGTATACTGTGTGAGATATTCAAGCAAGCCCTAAATTTATCTCTGAGCAGCAGCACAATAATTTGTCTAAAGAGAGATATGACCTGAATTGTATGAGGCATACCAGTGACTAAGGCTACTAATTTCATCACATTATTTGTATTGATTGCTCATCCAAATTTCTTTAGCCCTGCAAAGATACTAACAACAATTTTTATTAACAGTTCATTATCAAAATGAAACTAAGAAAAAGAATGAAGAAAAATTAGAAATTTGAAAAAAGACTGCTGTGGATTTCAACCTTGGACCTACCACATCACCCCCTACCTAGCCAACAGCCAGATTTTGTACCTATTCACTTCATCATCAAGCTTAACTCTGGCTTTGCTTTAGCAATGAGTTATATAATACTGTATTATAAAAACACCTCTATCTTAATTCTTTCATCAATTTTCTGCACCTGCCTCACATATTTTTTTTTTTTTTTACAAAAGTAATCGATGTCGTCAATATCTTGATGATCGCTCCTTTCTCTCCCTGTGTCGGTCCCTATCATATTTTGGACTGTAATCCCTGTTACTGCGACCTCTGTCTTTGTCCCTGGAACGATATGAATTGTCTTCCCTTTCCCCACCTCTATCCCTGTAACCATGAGAATTTTTATCTTTATCCTCCCGACTGCTCTTGTAACTGTGAAAATCTTTTTTAGACTTCTTAGGAGGCGGGCTTGAGCTTTCCTGTAACAAAAAATGTAGAAAAATTGGATAACATCTAAAAACTCAAAAGTCTTGAAAAAAACTGTTATGGAATTAATAAATACAGTTAATTCTCTTCTCAAACATTATTAGAGCATGTTTGTCGGTGAAATAGTTATACAATACAGGTTTAAAAAAAAAATGAAGGTGATGGCAGTGTTAAAAAAGAAAGAGTTTTACGTACGGTAGAAAAAAACACAGCAGATCTACTGTAAATAGGTTTAAAAAGAGAGGAGATCGCTAGGCCAGTGGGTATCAAATGTGAAACAAAGTGTGTGGTTGACAGGCCAGTATTGTAGGACAAAGAAAAAGTAACACACAAAAAAGCAACGTTTCTATATAATCAATTTTTACAATACATTACATTACTTTGGTGGAGAAGAGCATACCTCTCTCTTAGCTTTTTTCTCTTTCTTGTGTTTCTTGTGACTTTTGGGTTTCTTATCTTTATTGCTGGAAACTTCGAGATCATCATCAGCATAAACCAGATCATAACCACTGAAGAAGGTTAAGGATTGACAATTATCAAAGCTGCAACAATTTAAGAAAGGATCATATCGATGGTGATGTTCTATAACCATGTGACTGGAAAAAATCGGAATTTTTTAGCTAATAATAGTCAGAAGGCCTTTTTGGGTATCCCCTATTCATTCCGCGAACCTAGATGCACTATAAATAGTACAAATCTAATAACACACGACGGATGTGTGACAAATTTCATCAATCTATCAGTGTAAGTGGATAACAAGCAGAAGAATCGTTTTATTTACTCAACAACTCCATGTAAATGGTCAACATAATTTTGTGCAATAACCATGCAAGTGCAGGTGCAATGGTTGCTTAAAACTCATATAATTTTGTGAAAAAAGACTACATTTGTATAATGTCGCATCTGTTATTACTATTATGACATCACAACGTATTACTTTGAATCAATAACGTGTACAAAGATGTTTTTTCCTTCTCCAGAAAAAAATTGCCAAAACCAGTTAAACCGTTATAGAATTTCACCGTCGATATGTACATACATAAGACTATATAAGAGTTGAATTACCTCATGAAGGTTTAAAACTTTAACCAAAGAAGATATATATAACCAGAAGATCCTTGGAAAAAAAATTTAAAGAGCAAGACACTGTTTGAAGTGAAAAAAAAAAGATGTCTCACAAGCAATGAAATTTCATGTAGTAGAACTCATTTACAGCGGCAATGGCTAAAGCAGGATCAACCGTACAGCTACACCTTATGGTCATCTGTGTTTTTATTTTCCTATGTTTTCCTATCTAAAACCAGTGCATGGATATAACTGGACAGACAAAGGCCAAACACTGGTACAGTGGGAGTGATTGAAGGAACTTCAGTGGAAGAATAAAGCAAGGTGATTATTTTTTGTCCTGCATCATCATCAATATATGTAAATAATCAAATGTGCAAAAGTTTAGGAAAAATATTGAATTAATCTGTCAAGTCTGAAGGCCTAGAGATAAAAAGTAAAAGTGTGTTAAAGGATTAAACAAAATCAAGGACAACCTATGACTTTTAAAATAAAAAGCTTAGGATGAATTCCAATAAAGCCATAGTGAAATGTTTTATTAAACTTAAACCGAATTATATTTTAAATGAAAGAAATGAGGGAAATTGAGTAACGTTGTTTCGGATTAGGTACCAATTGTGATATGTATATTGAAGGGAGGTTATCTTGTTATAATATATGCTAAATTTTTGGGTAATTCTTCCTTGCATTTCTATGGCGAGAACATGCCTACAACAGGATTTTTCTTCTGGTCCTAAAAGTCCTGCTTTAGCTGAGATCTACAGTATATATTTTAAAGGCAAATATTCAAAACTAGATTAACCTAGTAAATATCACAGTCAATAGTTTGATGTAGAGAAATGCAGATGTGATCAAAGGATACTGGGATATTCTCTGCTGGTTTTTCAAAACATATTTTGGAGCATTTCCATCCGCCATGATTTCCACTCCTTTTCCTGAGAAAAAAACACATAGATTAAGTAAAATGTAATGAGCAAGACTCTTTTTTTAGCCATTAAGAATTTTAATTCAATTGCTACACATATTTCTGACCAAATTAATCAAATTGTGAGTTCAATTGTTTCTGTAAGGTATGTTACTTTAAAGCATTAACCACTAAATGTATGACATGTATATCCTTCCCATCCTAACATTAGGGGTCTTTTTTTACCCTACAAATTATCTTTGTAAAGAAAAATATCTCATGTGTTTGAGGCTCTACACAAATTAAGCACTTACAGTGTACAGCAATACACTCACCTTTCCCTTTCCATTTCAGTTTGGACACTGACTGGCTGAAATCCACATGGATACGGCGGTCATCAATGAGGACATTGTCCATTTTAAAATAGGCTGTCTCACAATCTGCTTGTTTCTCAAACTCCACAAAGGCATATTGTAAGGATTCACCACTCTTTTGATCCTGTAACAATTTGAATAAATAAATAAATGAGGAATGTGGGATATTTCATCAGCACAAGTCAGTTGAGATAATTCTTAAACTACAGCTGATCTAAAATATTTAAATCGTGGCAGGTTCCAGATTTAGTTCCTAGGCTTTGTCACTTTTATATTTTCCCATTTTTCTCAGCAATCTAAGGCTTTGTCACTAGAGTCCACAGGGAGCGCGAGGCAGGGGTAGACATGGCGGAGGTGTGTGGAAAGGAACATGAAAGGGATGAAACTCAACTGGAAAGAGGGCCCAGGATAGTTAAATGGAAGGAGGTTGTCTGTGGCCTACACCCTGCCAGGGGTGGAAGGCCATGATGAGGATAAGGCTTTGTGTCTCATCTCCCCCGCCTATTACTCAATATCTGGCCTTATTTCCAGTGATTTTCAGTGCTTGCTCCTCGCTTTACAATAAATCATCTGTGATTAAATACAGTTGAACATGCAATCCTCATCCTGATAGATCCCTCGTCCTAAACCAAATGTCTGAAATTGATTTACCCTTTTAAATTTCACATTTGCTCAATTCACAGACCCCTTGTCAAAAAGTTCTCCGTCTCGGCAAAGATAAAGAAAGTGTGTTACACTGTATATCTTAAAAAGTTTTTTTACCTTGGGATAATTAGAAAGCTCCCCCCAATTCATGCAGCCTATCTATGAATCTGAAGCTTTGCAAGAGCAAAACAACTGAATTTTCTAAGACTTTAAAAATTAATTTCTTCAACGATAAAGCATAAACTTGACAACAAATAGAAATAGATACATAGAATTCTAGCATTAGCATCATGATCATAGTCATTTTTTCCCTCCCATTTTGACAATGTTTCAACTCTTTATCTCACCTTACTTATCACAATAGATATATAAACAATTCAGTTTGAAGCACCTTCAGCTTGGTGTCACCTGGTAAAGTGCTAATAATTAATTGTATTCATCCTAAATTATCAATGTATTATCATTATCTAACTCACCAGACAGCCTTACAAAGCAAACTTCATAACATTTATGTAAAATTGTGTTTTTCTTTCACATACTTGATGGTATTCATACTATACCTTTATCACTTCACAGCTGACAATTGTACCAAAACGGGAGAAAATAATCTCTAAGTCGTCTGAGGTGGTGACAGGATTTAATTTACAAACAAAGAGGACGTTCTCTGGGGGTGCCAAATCTTGGTCAGGTAAATCTCCCACCTGAGGAAATAATTTCAACCATTATATACTGTATTTTCCATAATAAGCACACCACAAAGTTAGAAAAGAGATATCGACTGTATTTACATACCAGTCACCTTTTTAAAAAGCTAAAGTGGGACACCCTGGACACCCAAACCCGCGCTACTGCCATGACCCAAAATAAATGACAGTATGTTTGGACTGTAATAAAACATAATCTAGATTGAGATTTCTAACTTTAAATGGTCTCTATTCTTCTGTTCCTTGCAGGTAAAAAAAACCATGCATATAAACAGCCCAAAGTTGCATCTATTGCTGCTTCACTGGCTGTCCAAACTTTCCCCCTACCCTCCCCCACCCCCTCTTTCATCCAGATTTGCAAATCGAAACAGTCCTGATTTTAAT
This sequence comes from Melibe leonina, assembly GCA_031471865.1. Taxonomy (NCBI): domain Eukaryota; kingdom Metazoa; phylum Mollusca; class Gastropoda; order Nudibranchia; family Dendronotidae; genus Melibe; species Melibe leonina. The sequence goes on from JAUEKZ010216534.1 coordinate 20,913, forward strand.
AGGATGGTTGGCTGCTCAGTATTTAGTGTACTTGCCCTTCTTCTATCACTTAAACAATCTTGAAAATCTAAAAGCAAAAACAAGACAACTGTTGTTACCATTTCCAAAATCTGTGTGTTAGCTTTAGCTTCCCGCTCTGCAGCCATCTCAGAGAGCTGTTCTTCTGTCATTCCCTCCTCGTCATGAATGTCTGCGTCACAGGGAATGCGATCACTCTGACATAAAATAAAATTCAACCATTAATCAGATGAAAGAAGGCATGTTAACCAAATTTAATTGGAATTTTTTTTAAACAAAATATCATCAAAATGACTGGAATATGTATATGACTATCTATCAAGTTGGAAAAAAAAAAAAATCTCTCGAAAAAGGTGACAAAGAGATGATTTACAGGAAAAAATTATCACCTTTCACAACCACAAAGTAGGATACATAAACATATGATGGTTACCACCCACATTATACATTATAGGCCAGGGAGACCCAGGATTTTCTACGGCCCTTTGTGTACAAAAGTGCTGTCCTTCTAGATAGCTAGTGACCCTGTAGTTAGGTAACATAATGTAAAATATGAGGGATGACAACAAGGAGGACAAAGACTAAGCTAACAGATACAAAATAGCTGTGTGTGAATACTTGGTAAGGGAGCACTGGAGAGAGTGTTGGGAAGAGTAAGATGAAAGGTAAAGCCAAAAGAAAAGAAACAAGGTGGCGCCCACCAGAGGTGCCCGCAAATTTCATCCGTACACTCTGCAAATTTAATGTAGAATGTTATTGTGCTGTGTCAGATAAGGATCTCTGCATCACATGTCCTGATCTTGGTAGATTGAAAAAAAAAAATTCATTAAGTCAACACCCATTCCTTGCTCTCTTATTTCTCATTTTCTTGGATTCCCCTAAACCCAATGTAAAAAAAAATTATTTATATTTTCCAATTTTCACTTTTTCCTTGTCCAAATTTTCTGTTCAAGCAAGAACAAAGAATAGATTTTAGACTGTATTTCCTTAACAATGATAATATTCAGTCTAACTCTAACACATGTACAGTTCTTGCTGGGTGAGGAAGCTATGAGATGAAAAATGCATGGAATTGGAAGATTTGGTGGAGGTCTCTGGCTTTATAATAAGGAACTTATGAGAATGAGGTACAAACAAGTGTTACGACTATATACAATAAAGAATCCCGTCTCACATCCAGCATTTCCTGAGTCGGAGGTGGAGATTCTGCTGGGATAACAAGTCCATCTGGGTCATCAAAGGGGTCATCCAGGATGACTGTGTGGTAGATCCTGAAAGTTTTGGAAAAATATGATAAATTTACTGTTTCAAAATCATAAAAAATCATGTGACTTTTTATCTAATGATAGCCCTAAAGAACAGGACTAGAAGGTATACATGTGTATTAATAACATCATATACACTTAAACTTTCTTATACTGCCATGTGTGGGCAAAACACTAAGTTGGCAGTATAACGAAAATGGTAGTACAACGAAAATGCTACATTAAACACCTCTATATACACACCTCCTCTTCCAACATGTCTTATTTATTCATAGTTATAGTCCTCTTGTTTGTTTTAAGATAAGATAAGATAAGATAAGATAAGATAACTTTATTGATCCCTCAACGGGAAAATTATTTTACAATGTTACAT
>JAUEKZ010216535.1:0-10028 GCA_031471865.1 Melibe leonina
TTTTAGGCTTGCTGCTTATTGTTTAGTTCTATCTCGCCAAGGCGTTTCCTTAGCAGTTGATAGAATGTCGAACGAAGAGCGTCGTTCATTTCTCTGATTGATTAAACACCGAGGATGCACAACGGAGCAGGTGGCATACAGGCAGCTCGTGGCTGGAAAGACGTGGGCAGAGCCACACTGCAATCTGGGGCTCGGGTCTCGGGGCTCGGGGCCAGGGGTTCAACCAAACTGCTGGCAACTGTTACGTTATTTCGCTACACTAATTACACACTGACTCCGGGGTCTATGTTACTGTACAGCAACATAATTGGTGGAAGTCGGAGGACAGTGGTCGGGTTCAAGTGGTAAACGTGAATGTATGGTTCAATTCAAGAAAGCGAAGTCAATGCTCTAAAGTCTAATCACAGCAGGTAGACGCTTGGGTACTGAGTCGAGACAACATGGAATGTAAAGGGGAAAGGGTTAATTAAAGCCTGTTTATAAAGAAAGCGATGAATGGTGTTACTAATTTATATTTTAGAAAATATAGACCAAAAAAAAAGACAAAAGAAAATATGAGTGTTTTGACAAAGAAAAGAGAGAAAAGTGAGCAGAATTGTTGAGGGTTTAAAACAATTACAAACAAGACAAAGAGAAGCGAGAAACAATTAGGAGAAGATTACGCGTGTACTTGCAAGACGATAAAGAGAAAGGAAGGGGCGGGTAACAAAAAGAAGCCCAAAGGGTCTGGATGTCTGAAATAGAAAGAAAAAACATTAAAAAAAACCAAGGGTCAAAGTGACCCGGAAACAAAAGGGAAGGCCAAAGGGTGTGTGTGTGTGTGTGGACGGGAGTGTGCGTATGGGGGAAGGGGGAGGGGAGAGGGTGTTGTAGAGGGGTTTGTCCAAGAGGAAGATGATCAAATTATGGTCTTCATGCAGTCAGAATGGAAAGGAACCAGATCGATGGGGATCCGAATATAATTGCGACCGGCCAGCCAATCATAATCATAATATCTCCATCATTTCAACTCGCCTTCGTTAAAATTTCATGCTCCAATTTTCTTCAGCACGCATTCGGTCACGACCCCGAGAGGAAGCGCCGGCTGAGACGGGGAGAGAGGAGCCTTGCGACAGTCGCATGGGGGGCGGACAGAGGCCTGCGGGGCAGATTATGGCGGGGGAGCAGTGGTTACACCCTCAATCCTCGCACAAGGGGGCTCGAGGCAGGCGGGTGGGGGTGCCGATGCTGGAATCAAACATTCATGCCAAGAGTATTATTATGATTTGGAAGATAATAGTATTCCGCATCGAAGCATGGAGTGGCGAGTGGCGGTTGTTCAGCTTTGTCCTTACAAGTTGTCTGTCTTCTTTCCATCGCATTCCTCGCTCTATCCCTTCCCCACTACTCTCATTGTTTCTTGTGTTCTTCCTCTCTTTTTTTCTTTTCTCCATGACGCTTTTCTCCCTCCTCCGCCCTTTCTGTCTATCCATTAATGTTCATCTGCCTGTCTCTGTCATTCCATCAATCTATTTTCCCATTTTAATCCCTATCAATCAGTTATATTCTTAAAACAGCGTCCTAGCACCTTCTCTCTCTCTCTCCCTCTTTCTACTTTCCTCTTTTTAGTCGATACAGAGAATCTCTCGCTCTTCACGCACTTCTCTCTCTCTCTCTCTCTCTCTCTCTCTCTTTCTTTCTTTTGCCCTCCAAGTCGGCCCACTATCCACTCGCGCGAGTACAAACGAGGACAGGGACACGATTCACACGACACGCACTAAATCCCGAGCGTACTCACGCTTGACTAGAGTTTACAGGGGCAGCAGCGGCGGCTGATGGTGCTCTGTGTTACTATGCTGTGCGTTAACAACAGTTCTCAAGCTTCTCCGCATCTCCCATCTCCAGTCTCCCGGCTTCGGACTCCGGAGTAGAACAAGCGGCCGTGCCAAATTCGCGTGGTGCGTGTCCTACGACAGTCGTGTGTCCACAGCTTACAGCCCGAGGTGTTCAGCGAGGGCCGGCATGGGACGGAAATATGTCCGAATTAGCACAAAGGGGTGTCTCATCCCTCCCCCGGCGTGTAATCGGAAGAATTAAGTCTAATTCTCTTTGTTCCCCACACCCCGTGAATTATGCGGGGTCGAGACTTCTTTTATACTCCAATTCTTTCTTGCTCGTCTCTTTCACATCTCACTCTCTCAACGGCTGGTTAACAAAAGTTCTTTCCTTCTTCTTCTTCTCCTTCTTTTGGTCAGATTGAATTCACCAGAGACGTCGCGTCTTCTTTTCACTTAAACTTTAATGTCGGCGTGATAATATTTCTCTCTCTCTCTCTCTCTCTCTCTCTCTCTCTATCTCTCTCTCTCTCTCTCTCTCTCTCTCTCTTTTTTTTTTGTCCTTCTTCATGAGAGTCACATCATTCTTTTTTTTTGTTGACCCAGACAAGTCCAAACCATAGCATTATGATAATTGTAGTTAATCCTCTTACGTTGTCCTTTTTTTCTTATCCCTTTTGACAAAAACATTTAGCGTCATAATTTTATAAGTAGGAGAAAGAGAAGCGGGAAGAGGGGGAGAGCGAGAGAGAGAGAGAGAGAGAGAGAGAGAGAGAGAGAGAGAGAGAGAGAGAGAGGATTTGATAAGAATAAAAGAAAATGAGGCCAATCCTTTGTGATCGCTGTTTATTGCCTGACACGAAGCAGTTATGTGTCCAAAGAAGTTACCAACGTTACCAGGACAACAAGTAAAAACAAAAGCAATGGCGTCTTCCTTGGCGACGACAACCGCTGGGCGTGACCTGATTTCTGGGGGCATAGGGGGAGGAGGAGGAGAGGTGTAGTACAGTTCACCACAGGGACACACAGGGGACACACACACACACACACACACACACACACACATATTCACTCACACACTCATCCTCTCTCTTTCTCTCTCTCTCTCTCTTTTATCCATATCTCTATCTCACATAAACATTATTATTTGTTCTACAGACATACTGTCAGAAACTTTGACACTAACAACACTCTTTGCACGAACAGATACACACATTCATTCACAAACACGCACCCCTCTACCGTACAACGAGTGAAGACAAAAAGCTTAACATGAATTAGAGATTAAAATAGTTCCCCGTCTCGCCCTTCTTCATACTTCATTCATTCACATCGCTACGTTATTATCTCATATTTCACCTATTTTTGTTCGAATGTCATTCCTATGTACCATCAAACTTGCCACCATTCTCACATCATTGATTTTGTGACTCGCTGAGAAAGAGAGAGAGAGAGAGAGAGAGAGAGAGAGAGAGAGTGGGGGCGGGAGGGAAAAGGGAGGAAAGAGAGAGAGGAGAGACAAAGACCAATTGAGAGCTTGAGTGAGAGGGGGGACAAGAGAAAAAAAAAGAGAATGAAAGAGAGGAAGGAGGGAGAGGGTAGAAGGGAGAAGAGAAAGGAAAGACCAGAAACTAAGAGAGAAAGAGAAAGAAATAGAAAGAGAAAGAGAGAGAGAGAGATAGAGAGAGACAAAGAGAGAGTGAAAACCAGATACAAACCGACAGAGGGAGAGAGGAGAAAGAAGAGAAAGAGAGAGATAGAGGATGGAGAGAGAGAGAGAGAGGGGGGGTGGTGAAAAACAGATACAAACTGACAGAGACAGGGAAAGAGGAGAGAGAACGAGATACAAACCGATAGATAGAGGGAAAGAGGAGAGAAAGAGAGAGAGAGAGAGAGAGGGAGAGAGAGATGGGGCGGGGGAGAGGTGCGGAGACCACACGACCTGGTCAATAAAGCACACTGGACTCGTGCCTTTTTATGAGGCTGTGGCCATAGTAAAATCATTACTGATATGAATTTACGATCAAGCTGTCACCGGAGAATGGCCGGCATGGCACGACAGCCAGGTAGCAGCAGCAACAGCAACAGCAGCAGCAACAGCTTCGTGTTTACCTGTAGAATGGACGTACACACCGCATTCGACACATGGGTCGACGTGGGAGAGGGGTGAGAAAGGGTGGAGAAATGTGTGGGGTGGAGAGGGAGTGAGGGGATGGGGCTGGGGTGGGGGAAGGACGTGGGATGGGAGGGGGAGGAGGAAGGAGAAAGGGGGGCTGGTGGTGAAAAGAGGACAAACACCATATTTTCGTCAAGTCGAAGATATAAGATTACGTACTGCAAAGTCAATATATCGATATCATACGAGTTCGTTCAAACAGGTAGGTGACGGTCGATCATTTTGACTATTGAATTTAGAAACACATTAGTTTTATGATTCAGATAAACGTCCACAATAGATAAAAAATCATAGGTGGTCTCCATCCAGATAGGCAATCCTGGAACTCAAACAGAGCTATTCTTGTGTCGGTATCCAAAGCATAATAATCACAGAGACTCATGTATAACACATGAGTTGCGTGCACTTGGGTAGTTAAGATGTACCATATTCTCTTCAATTGATCTATCTCGTATTTATCAAGATCTTAAGGGGGTTTAACAGTGCTCTGAGACGAACGGTGTCCTTCTATTTGCTAGAGCGAGGTTCAAGTCTTTACACGAATAACAAAGATGAAACGATGAAGGAGATTCACACCCAAGTCAAACACTCTTGCTACCAGCATTCCTGGCTGTTCAAACAATAGTGAAAAATTAAAGGATTGTTTTCACACTCCCGACCTTACCAAAAGAAAAATAACCGAATGAAAGCTTTGAATGAGTAATAGGTATTTGCATGAATAAAACATGGAGAAGTGACCTATAAGACTGGAAAACAACAACTACTAAGACTTATTATACCTGAGTAGGGACAGAGAGAGAGAGAGAGAGAGAGAGAGAGAGAGAGAGGGGGGGAGGAGGGGTAGCACAGGGGGAGAGAGAGGGGGGATTGTAATTGTGTGTGTGTGTGTATGGGTATGTGCGTGAGAGAGAGATTGAGTATGGGAGAAAGAAAGAGATACAAAACAAAAAGAAGGTGGAGGGGAGGGAGAGCGGGAAGAGACGGGGAGGCGGATAGAGTCTAGTACAAAACGCCATAATGGATTAGTTAAAGGATGTGATGGATATCATGTTTCTAGTTTCTACCATTGACGGACTGCTGAAGATGGATAATGGCGACATTATTATAGCACGAACAGCAGGAGACATCGTCGGCTTTTGATGGTGTCGAAGCCATTACGGCACTTATGATGGAAGTACTGATAAGAAGCGAGGAGGTCAGCTGGGGTAACTCAAATAGAGCAGAGGGTTATTTGCTTGGATTTTGCCGGCTTAATACCCGTTTCAGCTTATTTGAGGTCATAACACCAAAGCCGGGGGGGGGGGGGGGAGAGTTAGAGAGAGAGATAGAGAGAGAGTCCCACGGAGGCGGAAAGACAGGAGGGAGAAAGAGAGAGGGAGTGAGAGAGAGAGAGAGAGAGAGAGAGAGAGAGAGAGAGAGAGAGAGGGAGAAGGGGCGGATTACTCAAAATGTCAACCCAGAAAAAGTTCATCCATGTCAAAGCTATAAAACTAAACGTGTGGGTTTGAGCTTATGAGGAATAAAACAGCGGGAAAATAACGAAACTTCAATGGAAAAATTTCATATAAAATTGATTTAACGGGTTTTGATTGAAAACTACTGGACTCTGTTTAATAAAGAAAGCAGGTTTTACTATAACTATAACATAATAAAGAAGTGAGTATGTAACAATACATGCCTAAAGAGCACCTGCGGTTTGGTGGACATTTATATCACTTGAATGTCATTGGATTTTACGGCTGGTGGTACAATATAAATAAAAATGCCAGCTGATCTCAGCCATCAGGATCTTATATATTATAGGGTCTATAATAATAAATATAACGTTGCCTGTATGATACACGCTATATTAATTGGCTATGTCGAATAGAGAGGAGGAGATTGGTGGACACAGGTGGTGTGGAGGAGAGGGGGGAGGGGAGAGACTAGCCAGTTGACCAGTGGTCACTGTCCGAAATGGGCTTGACGGCTGGACTTGACCGGGCGAGTGGTCATTACCGCAGCGATGACGTAATGTCAACAGAGACAGCTCGGCTGTTTGCGTTCGAGGCAAGCTGGGGTAGGGTGAGGTAGATATGACTTGGGAGCTCAGGGGAGATAGGTGGGATGGAGGGATAAGAGCTTTTAGGAAAGGGAGGAGTCGCATGCCATCAAATTGCAATCAGTATTATCATCCAAACCAAAATTTACAACAAAGATAAAACAAACATCCAGCCAAGCTGACCGCCTTTTGCGGACTATTGAATGCAACGAAAGTGGCTAGTGGTCAGTCAGTAAAGTAGTCTGTCGGTGTTATGTCCATCTGGTCAAAGATTGAGATAGCAGGTGAAGGCGATTGTCACTTACTAAGCATAAACATTCTCTGTGTGAGGTAATGCTCAATTTAGATTTCTATCCATTATCCAACGCAATCCTCGTTATTGGTATTCATCCTTGGAATTAATCTTCTAGAATTATTAAAAGTGCACCCACCTTATCTACAAAATATTTTAAAACCGTTCCCCTCAAGACTCGACAACAAGGTTATTCAAGAGATATCATATTATATACTAAAAACACTTCAGGGTATGCTTGAATAATTATCGTGTTTCGAGTACCTATTTCGTAATCAAAACCTTCATCAATATAGAAAAAAACCCTCTTAAATTATAAATACCAAAGAGTTATCAGAGTAAAACCTATCCATATCCTACTTTTTCAAACAGTTCATTGAACACGACTAGATACTGCAGCACTTCACTTCAAAAAAGAACCGCTGTGTTTACGAAGGAAATTATTATAATTTATGTCCTATGTGGGAATTCTCACCGCCTCCAATTGTCACCACAGGGGTCGTATTTGTCAATTGGGGATAGGAGAATTTGAGCGAGAGGTGAATGAGTACATGCCAATTAGAGACTGCGCCCAATACGTATCGTGGTATGGTCCGGGCCTCATCATCGCAGCAGTAGGCCACGAAAACCCCTTTCGTCCTTGCAGTGCTGATAATAACAAGGGGGATCCTGGGTTTAGTACTCAAAGGGTAATATTCCGCGATTGTAAGCTCTGTTGTTTTCCGGAATAAAAACGTATGACAATTTAATTACTGGTAAAGAAATCGCGTAACATTAATTGGAGGTGGAGGTAGCTGAGGCTGTGATAACATGTTAAAGAACCTGGGATATAAACAGAAGCAGGGAGTCGGGAGAGAAAGAGAGCAGAGAGAGAGAGAGAGAGAGAGAGAGAAAGAGAGAAATAGAGAGAGGGAGAGAGAGAGGGAGAAGGGGCGGGGGATGAGAGAGAGGGGGAGAAGGGGTGGGGGATGAGAGTGTAGACAGAGCCAAGCAGAAAGTGGGGGATGAGGAACTGTATGAGTGTGCTTGTGTGTGTGTGTGTGTGTGTGTGTGTGTGCGTGTGTGTGTGTGAATGAGAGACAACGAGAGAGAGAGAGAGAGACAGAGAGAGAGAGAGAGAGAGCGGGAGATAACACATAAGTATTGATGCTAATCTACACAGATGCTCCTCTGACTTATTTATTAAAAAAAAACCTTGTACCCCCATTAGTAATTTGGATAATAGCAAAATCTTTATTCCCAAACTGCCTCATCATCTCACAGACAGTAAATCGAGCAGCAGATCAGAGTAGAGTTAAGTAATAATAATAAAATTTAAAGAAAAAAAAGAGAAAAAAAAGAAAATAAAACCCCCTTACAAAAGCATTGAAATTAAATCCAACCCAACAGAAGTGAATGAACGCAATAATTTGGAGAAAACCGTGCCCTACAGCTACTTGACCTAATCTTCAGGATATCTCACGACTTTACATCGAAGCGAAGTTTGACAAATTGTCAGTTTCTTTAGAATAGTATCGACTATACTGTGCAGAAAAATCCATTCATATCTCGTGTTTCTTGTAAGCCTTAAATGAAGGTGAATTAGTGTCAGAAAATAAAATGTTCTTCCAACCCAATTATAACAGGCCTACTTGAAGAGTCAACAAGGGGGAGACGTTTTGTCTTGGATGAGTCTATTTTTTTTCTTTCTTCCACAATAATATTATAGTGTTCTAGTACTTTAAAGAGTAAAATCTTTTAGAATATAAAACCAAACAACCTCTCTGACCTATCTAGACTACTATTACAAGTCCGCCTTAAACTCACATTCAATTACACTTGACATTTAAAATATCTGTTTTTGTGTGTGTGTGTGTGTGTGTGTGTGTGTGTGTGTGGCTGTTTGTGTGTGTGTCTGTGTGTTCGTGCGTGCGTGCGTGTGTGTGTGTTTGTGTGTGTGTGTGTGTGTGTGAATTATGTATTGATGGACAGATAGAAAGATAGGAAAATGAATGGAAATATAGACAGAAAGAGAGAAACTTTTATCATGGAGAAGAGAAGGAAAATAATTTCACAGGATCAATTGATTAATTCATTTAGGTAGATGGCGCTGTTACTGTGAGGTAGAGTGAGAGAGACACGAAGAGAGATTTTATCGAACTTACCGGTAGGATACGCTGTCCTATTTAATCAAGGCGGACAATCCTAGGACATGAGCATAAGTAAGACTTTGAGGGAAGAGTGAACGCCCCTGAGGCTGTGCTGTGTGTAAGCGGACTGGTTAAAATATGGATGAATAGATCGAATCTACATTAGCGGAGCGTATTCAATTCAATATTCTACTAGGTATCCGTATAATTTCTGTGTTGGGTGTTTTTCATTATCAGGTTACAGTGTTTCTATGCAATCATAGAATGAAGGTTTTAGGTAAAAGCACGACATTTCTCGGACGACAAAATTCGGAGCACGATTAACAATATCTCATTGAGTCGTCCTCAACTTGTTATTGCCGTGTGTTTCTAATATCATTCAATTGGCAAGACTTCGTGACTGGCATGGATGATGGAAGAGGAGGAGGAGGATATCAGGAGGAGAAGGAATAGGACGATGAGAAATAGGATGAGGAGGAATAGGTTGAGGGATAGGATGAGGAAGAATAGGAGGAGGAGGATGAATAAGAGGATTAGGAGGAAGAAGAGAGATAGGAGGAGGGATAGGAGGACGAAGGAGCAAGAATAGGAGGGGAGATAGGAAGAGGGAGAATAGGAGTAGGAAGAATAGGAGTAGGAATAAGAAGAGGAAGGATAGGAGAAGGAGGAATAGGAGGAGGAATAGGAGGGAGAGAGGATATGAGTACATAAATGGTGTGCGATGATGATGTTTTAGATCTCCAACTCATGATTGAGAGAGGGCTGTATGACTGAGTCAGTAAATAAGACAATGTTGTAAACAGCGTTGCAATTATGATAGCAAATAATAGTTTGGTCTACTTTTTTTTTTTTACATTGAACTACGGCAGTTTCGTCTATAGGAATAATAATAATTGATTGCAGTGAAGGAGGAGAAGTCCAGCGGAGATGGGAGAGAGAGTTCCCAGCTGGCAGACAAATACTAATCATAGTCACGAACATCGAGCAGGGATTGACGAATTTAACCCTTTCACTGCGGCGTCTGATTCTCATCTTGCTGAAATAGACAAAATCTTCAACATCTAAATGTTCTTTTTTACCATATAAACCATATTTCAGTGAACTGACTGGCTTCAGGCTTTTGGCATATCCGTTCACTGAAATGAGATTTATCTGGCATAAGAAGATTATGATGTCTTCGAAGTTTTGGTTAGAAATAACCTCAGCATTGAAAGGGTTAAGATTGTCAACAAAATGAACACTGACAGAAAGGTCGACACAATTGACACGACAAATTGACGAATATCACATCAAACAACAAAGATGGTATGCAGATAGATACCTATGGGAAGAGGCAGGGGTGGGGGTGGGGATTGTTATGTAGGAATGCAGAATAAGACGACATTTATTTATGAATGTCAAAGAGAAAAATTCCGATGATGGGACCAATTTACGGACAATCACACATAATGACATATAATTATCAGGGCCATAGACAAACACAGGAATCGGAGGCTACCCCCTCTTGTCTGGCACCAGTGAAAGGAAATCAATGGGTGTGTGGACTGGAAGGTCAAGAAGGTGTTTGTGTGGCACT